>CM062812.1:922059958-922365658 GCA_031772625.1 Pinus tabuliformis | reverse complement strand
GAACTAAGGGGCAGCTAGTGAGCAATACAGAAGCGAATGATTAGAAGCACAAGATACGACATCAAAGCTACAGCGAAGTTTGTCATTGTATCTTGTATACCATAGACTGTTGTATTATTCAAATTTGGTTTAATATAACAAAGATTGGGTTGTACATTTTTGTACACTATTTGTTAAAAATTGTGTATACTTGTGTACATGTGACTTACTGCTTTATATTTTCCGTTGTGCAAAGTAGTTCTTGTTGAGATTCTTGGTTTGGTAGCGTCAAAGATTTTAAGATTCTAAGCTAGACCAAGATCGTGGAAATTCAACACCTCTCTCTCTTTTCTTGATCTTCTTGTTCTTCCTTATGTCTTTTACATGATTCATAGGAGTTCCCAATCCCAAGCAACCTGTTTTAGAACTTAATGCATGAATACCTTCTCAATTGTGTCTATTAAAAAGTTTCATTGCTTCCACTACTCAGAATAATTTGTGTGGACTAATATCAATTACACTTTACATAATTTTCAATTCTATAGATCTTGTCAAGTTTTGCAACTTGCCACATTGACTCTATAATTTGGTTTTGTCAACTCATTGTTGTGTGTAAGTTGTGTAACACTAGAGGTAGCCAACCTCATTTCTCAAAAGAGAAAGGCCACAATGTCCAAATGAGAGCAGCTTCCTTATCAAAATAAATTGGTAATCAAGTGAGGAAATTAATTTGCAATATAATTGGAGTTTTTGTTTAATTTTGTAGCTTGTGCGGGTATCTTTGCACAAACCTTGTGTCTAGCATGTAGAAGTCGCCTGCATCTCCTTAGAAAACTTGCTCTAGGTTGAGAAAGTAGTTGATGAAACTTAGCCTAAGTTTAACTTAAGAAGAAGAGCATAATATGTTGGCTTATTAAGCTAATAAAACTTAGGAAAAGTAAAGTAATTTACTTTAGTAACTTTTTAATCTTAGCCATTGATCTCAAATGAGGTGAGATCTAATCTCGACCATCAATTACTTTGAGATTAGGGTTAGGATTAGGGTTTTGGCTCAATGTAAAGTTATAAAAGCAAGGTTGAGGAGAGGAGATAGACACACAACAATAGCACAAGATTGAGAGCGACATCTCAGTGAGAAAATGTTGGTCCAAAGGCTGCAGAGGGGCTAGAGATCGATATCTGCAAATGAGATTGAACACTCATTTAAGGTAGATCTACTAGATGAGATCCAAGTTATTGTATTTGTATTTTCTCAATTGGGCCATTATCACAAAACGAGAGCCCAAGTAGGTTCTATGTTTTTATTAATAATGAACTGATATAGGCACAAACAATACAAAACAAGAGACACAAGATATATAGGCACTATGCCAGGGCAAAATCCCCCTCGACGGAAAACCCAGTCAAGATAATTCTTCCTTTCAATAGTATTCTTTGAGACTCTTCACCCTAGACCAAGACCAGACCTTCCTCCACACCAATTCAGTCTTCCAGATCTTCGACCCCTTCCAACAACTTCGACTAGGCATCAGCTTTCGGCAACAGCAAAACTTAGGAGACTTCGATCTCCCAATCGAGATCACGAAACAAAGAGAGAGACACACCAAAAGCTCAATTTTCTTCCTCTCCTTAGACTTCCCCAAACTCGCAATTATTTCGACTTCTTGACAACAAACTTTGCACTTCTCTAGCTACTCTTGAGACATCGAACTAGCTTGAGTGATGATGCTCCAAATGACTTCGACTAGCTTGTATTTATAGGCTTCTTGTGGGTCGAATTAGGGTCCTTAGGCCAACTTGATGTGGAGGATACGTAAATCACATTTGACTCAATACTAAACCTTTTTACATGATTCAAAAGCCTAAGAAGGGTCTCTTTGAAATGTACAATGACTCTATAAACTCAATATTAATCCTAGGAGTCCACAATGGGGACTTTGACTAATATAATGATGACCCAAGCATGAAACCCATACTTTAATAAGTCATTGTTACAATAATAAAAATTCTTTTCTTTATTCTTTTGACAAGTACATTACATGATGACTCAAGTACATTAATGAAGACCAAATATAGTTACATTTTTCAACACTCCCTCTTAACTAGGGAGGTATTCATAATGTACAAATAAATGGAAGATCTCAAACTATATGAATCATGAAGAATTTTAGGCACCGCAATGCGATGGACAAGATTCCTAACCATGGAAATTTATCAATTGGTCTCTCAACAATTTAGGCACCGCAATGCCACGGACTAGATTCCTGACCAGGGCAATCTATCCATTGGTCTCTCAACAATTTAGGCACTGCAATGCCATGGACTAGATTCTTGACCAGGGCAATCTATCCAAGTGGGAATAAGGTGGACTCAAGCTTTCAACCCCTCTAGGTACCATCAAGTTTACTTGCTAACCACCAACCCAAAAATCCAGGTGTGTATCCAAAACAGAGCTCAATAACCAACACCACCTTTCCAACTTCAAGACCCAGACATCAACACAAAGTGTTGACTAGATGTCTTCCCAGGAAATGCTTCACTTGCAAAGCCTCAACAAATCTCTTCCACACTCTTATCATCAATACAATCAACATATCTACCAAACCAAGCAGGTTCCTTAGATATTCAAACTTCTTAATAGGAAGAGCCTTTGTCAATATGTTTTACACCTGTTCATCTGTCGAGACATACTCCAACTTCACGATCCCATCTTGCACCAAGTTCCTAATAAAGTGAACTTATTATTGATATGTTACGCTCTCGAATGAAACACGGGATCTCCAAACATCTTGATACAACTTTGATTGTCACAATTAATCACAGTATGACCCAGAGACTTCTCGAACAAATCTATCAGAAGCTTCCTTAACCAAACAGCCTCTTTTCCTACTTCACATGCAACCACATATTCTGCCTCGGCACTACTCAATGCAACGGGATCTTGCTTCCTACTCATCCAATCATAGCAGCTCCCAAACTAAAGCATCCTCCAGTAGTGCTCCTTCCATCAGTCTCACTGCCACCCCAATTAGACTCTGTGAAGTCAATTAGCTTGACTTCCTTACTATCATACTTTAGGCAGTGATGTATAGTGCCACGAAGATACCTCAATATATGTTTGGCAGCAATCCAATGATCATGACGAGCCAACTAAAATTGACTAAGAATGTTCACTGCAAAACATATATCTGGCCTAGTATTTACCTAATACATCAGGGAACCCACCCACTGTCGATATGAGGTAGGATCCACGAGACTAGAGTTGGAGCCCCTCAACTTCTTGAGGTTGGTGATCATAGAAGTAGTCATCAGCTTGGAATCCATCATCTCGAATCTCTGCAATAACTTGATGATGTACTTTCCTTGCCCCAAATATATCTCCCAGGTCTCTGTCATACTTCTAGACATAGAGTAGGGATGATAAGATCATGTAGATGACCATACCTCATATGCCATAGCCCAATGGGACTTATTTCCATATGAACCAAAGCTTGAGGAGGTGATGTAATGACCCTATAAAGACTTCCTTCATGAACTCCAATAACCCTAGCTTTATCAATGCTAGAGTCTTTTCCCCAAACCAATACTTTTCCATCAACAAAAGCAACTCTTTCCCCTTTATCTTCTAAACAAGAAATAGAAAGCAAATTCTTTTTCAAACCTGGAACATATAGAATGTTGTTGAGATGCAACTTCGATCCATTATCCAGCTTCAACAATGTTGATCCCAAGCCTCTAACAGCATAGCTTTTGTTGTCACCCAATTCCACTGCATGAGAAGATGGCTCCTTTGATAGTGTATGAAGTTGCTTACTTTCACCTGTCATGTGTCTCGATGCTCCACTATCAATGATCCATGCATTGTCATCAGTAAGAGAACCTGTAAGGGTAGCCAAGAATCCTTGACTCTTGACCTTGTTGAACAAGTAGTAGATGACCTTCTTGATCCAGCTTCTAGCAATGTTACATCTAATTCTTATGCAGTTCATCATAGAGGGAGAATCCATGCCAACAAAGTGATCTTCAACTCTTCCTGACCTTAGCTCTGATACCATGTTGGAAAATCAAAGTAGTTATATTAGGGTTTGATTCTCCTTTCTTGATAATTACTTGTGAGTGTGTTGGCTTCTTTTACTTCTTTATTATCTTATCTTTCATCAAGCAATTACCATATTATGTGTATGAAGATCACAAAACAAGAGACACAAGATATACGCTCTGTGCCAAGGCAAAACCCCCCTCGAGGGTAAACCCAATCAAGATAATTCTTCCTTTCAATAGTATTCTTTGAGACTCTTCACCCTAGACCAAGACCAAACCTTCCCTCCACACCAAGTCAACCTTCCAGATCTTTGACCCCTTCCAGCAACTTCGACTAGGCAACAGCTTCCAACAACAGCGAAACTTAGGAGACTTCAATCTCCCAATCCAGACCACAAAACAGAGAGAGAGAGACACCAAAAGCTTGATTTTCTTCCTCTCCTTAGACTTCCCCAAACTCGCACTTCTTTCAGCTTCCCGACAACAGACTTTGCACTTCTCCAGCTACTCTTGAGATATCGAACTAGCTTGAGAGATGATGCTCCAAATGACTTCGACTAGCTTGTATTTATAGGCTTCTTGTGGGTCAAATTAGGGTCCTTAGGCCAACTTGATCTCTTTTAGGCCAACTTGATGTGGAGGATACATAAATCATATTTGACTCAATACTAACCTTTTTACATGATTCAAAAACCAAGAAGGGTTTCTTTGAATGTACAGTGACTCTATAAACTCAATATTAATCCTAGGAGTCCACAATGGGGACTTTAACAAATATAATGATGACCCAAGCATGAAACCCATGCTTTACTAAGTCATTGTTAAAATAATAAAAATTCTTTTCTTTATTCTTTTGACAAGTACAATACATAATGACTCAAGAACATTAATGAAGACCAAACATAGTTACATTCTCCAACACTACCAGGCCACAACAGTGAAGCTTGGTGTCAAGAAGGTAAGTTTTATAGCTTGCAGAGCCAACCTGTAAGCAGATCCAAGGGAATCTTGGATCAAGAATCGATGCTAGTGACAAAGATTAAGCAGGAGCTCTGAAGATTGAGTTCATATAGAGGACTCAGCCTTCTAATTTAGAAGATGGGCAAGAGGCCTCTTCCAGATTTGTCAAGACCAGTTGGTATCAGCCAACATTGATGGATGCTCATGAGCATGGTTGGGAAAAATAGGCCTTCAGATCAAATTCCAAAGCAAGTAGCAAGAAATCATTCTAGTACAAATTGAGCAGCTACAGCAGCGGATGACATGGTGGGATCGGAGACAAATCCAGTGGAAGGAAGTTCTTCTAGAAATACCTCCCTCACTAAGAGTGTTGATTTTTGTAGCTCAAGTAGGTACTTTTGTGCAAGCCTTGTGTCTAGGCATGTGGAAGTCACCCACATCTTCTTAGAACACTTGCTCGAGGTTGAGCAAGTTGCTAATGTAACTTAGCCTAAGTTTAACTCTGAAAAAAAACACTCATATGTTGGCTTATTGAGCTAATAAAAACTTAGGAAAAGTAAAGTAATTTACTTTAGTGAGTTTTAATCTTAGCCATTGATCTCAAGTGAGGCGAGATCTAATCTTGACCATCAATCACTTTGAGATTAGGGTTAGGATTAGGTTTTTGGCTCAATGTAAAGTTATAAAAGCAAGGTTGAGGAGAGGAGATAAACACTACAACAACACAAAATTGAGATCGACATCTCAATGACCGGTGTGCTAAGTCCGAGTGAATGCAAAGGGGCTAGAGATCTAGATTTGGAAATGAGATTGAGCACAGATCTAAGGCAAATCTACTGGATTAGATCCAAGTTATTGTATCTATATAATTTTAGCTAGAACATTTTCCCAGGACGAGAGCCCAAATAAGTTATGAGTGTTTATTAATGATGATGAACTGATTTATTAGGCATAAATTTGTGTATTTTTGTGATTCAGGACATTATTTGCTTCCATTGATTTTTTTGTTAGAAAATTAGTTGTGTATTTATTCAGTAAGTTATCGCTCAGAACTAAATACCAAGTGTAGGATCAAGGAAATTTATCAGTTTTCTAGAAACTTAAATGGCCAACAACAAAAAGTTGGATGGTTGATTTAATGTTCACAAGACTCATCTGCACTTGCACATACTTCTTACATTTGATTTTGCTACCATTCAACAAGTCAATGGAGAAATTAAATCTCGTCACTTCAAGCACCTAATAAGGTTGATTTTATCTCTATTAACACCTCTTCCATTAGTTTAAGCAACATTTTTTACTATATCTTTACCATGGTAGCCAAAAATTTGCGTCACTTATTCCCAATTAAAAATGAATTTGCAATTATTTGTCATTCTATTTGCTGCCCTATTTATGCTTTCCCCACCTAATACTTTGTTAGAACAGCAATGACCTAGGTTTATTGTGTGAAAAATTCTAAATAGAAATCCAACTATAGTGATTAATATTATTTCCTCTACTTATTAACTCAGAAATAAGTTATTCACAGTGTTCTTACGACAAATATCGAAATAAATTCTACTGCAGCCTTCACAATTAAAATATTGTAGAAAGTAAATGCAAAGAAAAATACTAGCACCTAATAAGGTTGATTTTATCTCTGTTAACACCTCTTCCATTAGTTTAAGCAACATTTTTTACTATATCTTTACCATGGTAGCCAAAAATTTGTCACTTACTCCCACATAAAAATGAATTTGCAATTATTTGTCATTCTATTTGCTGCCCTATTTATGCTTTCCCCACCTAATACTTTGTTAGAACAGCAATGACCTAGGTTTATTGTGTGAAAAATTTTGAATAGAAATCCAACTACAGTGATTAATATTATTTCTTCTACTTATTAATTCAGAAATAAGTTATTCACAGTGTTCTTACGACAAATATCGAAATAAATTCTATTGCAGCCTTCACAATTAAAATATTGCAGAAAGTAAATGCAAAGAAATATACTGGCACAAATACAATCACAATGACAGTTATTTTTGGACAATCATCCCCGAAAAAACCCAATGTGGGAAAACCAGTGCAACAGATGAGGGTTTCTTTATTATTCTTCAGCAAAATCTCATGTACAAGTTACAACCAGCAAAACAGAAGTGAGAAAATTTACAGATGCTTCCTAACAAATCTCTGATCCAGAAGATGTACGCCTCTTCCCTCTTAGTCCTTTTGCATCCCTCTGCGTCAACTTTCCTACGCTGGCCCAACATCAAACTGCCACGCAGTCCCAACGTCAACCTGCCTCTGCACTGCCTCTTTCTGCGTCAACCTGCTTCTGCGTTGTCTCTCCCTGCTCCGTGTCTTCTGTTGAAATTTGGTACCGGAGGACAGGTGGTTCCCTTAGGCTTTGATCTTTGGCCTAGGGAAAAGTGTCCAAAAGAATTTAATTTTTCTCCTAAAGTGACTTTATAATTTTATAAAGTTAAATTTAATTTAAAAGTGACTTTAAGTGATAAAGTTACTAAGTCTAATTTTAAAGTAACTTTTATAAAGTAAATGAAAAATTAGAAAGGAAAAGTGACTTTGGAAATAAATGACTAAGTGGGTCTTTATTAAAGTGGGGTGAATTAAAAAATAGAAAGTGAGATTTAAATGAGCATTTAATCTCAGCCATTGATCTAAATCTATTTCAGCCATTGGATTTAGAGATCACCCAAAAGTCACTTGGATCACCCAAAAGTCACTTGGAGTTATATTAAAGGAGGAAAAGGTCATTCATTCTTTCATGAGCAGATTGGGAGAAGGAGAGCAAGAGAGCAAGAGAGATTTCTGAGCAGGGAGGAGAAGGAGACAGCAGCTTGGCACACATTCCAAGGCAGCAGTTGAGCAGATTTGTACAGCTGATTCAGCACATAGTGAAAGGCAGATTTTTGCACAAAAATCGAGGAGCAGTTTTTTATTTTTCTGCACACAAAACGGAGGCCGTACAGCATTTATTGCTGTCCTGTTTGCTGTAATTTCCAGATTGCTGTGAGGCACGAGAAAGGAGATAAGTTGTAAATTTGCTTGCTGATTTTTTGCTGAATAATTCTCACTGTAAAAAGGCAATTTTCAGAAATAAAGAAGAGCTCTCAAACTGGTTTTCCCCAAGAGTTGTAGGGGGTTTTTCCAGGGTCAAGTTGACCAAAAATATCAGTGTTTTAATGTGTTTTAATGGCTGTTTTTGATTGCTGATTTTTAATTCTGCAATTTCCAGCATTCTGAAAAATTTCCAGAATTTGTGTTTTCAGCAATATTTATTTTTTTCAGTCTGTTAAATGTATGGTTATGGGAATGGGAATTTAACTACATGGGAGAAATAAGGAGAAACTGAAAACCGGGTGGGAAAACAGAAATTTTTACATGGTATCAGAGCTTGAGTGTTGAAGGGCAGTTTGGAACAGCAAAGGAAAAATTACAGTTGCTGATTTTTCACTCAGAAAATTCCAACAAGCTGATTTTTTCATAAACAACAGTTTTATCTTTACCACAGCAGTGCTATTTTTCAGTTTTAGGACAGCAAGATGTCATTGGGATTGAGGGTGGAGGATAGGTTGGATGGGCATACAAATTACAGTGTTTGGAAGGAGAGAATGCAGAGTATCTTTGAGGAGGCAGAAGTCTGGGATATCATGGTGCATACCGCACAGAACCCTGTTGTTGTGCCCACTGATATTACTCAGTTGGCTGAGTATAAAAAGAAGAACAATAAGGGTAAGAGGCTGATTCTAGACGGAATCAAAGACCATTGCATTCCTCATGTGAGAGGAAAGAGCAATGCCCATGAGATGTGGACAGCATTGTCCAATCTCTACCAGAGTACCAATGAGAACCGGAAGATGGTCCTGAAGGAGAAGCTGAAGAACATTAAGATGGGTAATGATAGTGCAGTTGGATATCTCACAAAGATTACTAATGTGAGAGATGAGTTGGCAGCGATTGGAGAGGCCATTCCACCCACTGAGTTGGTGCGGATTGCAGTGAATGGCCTCCCCCGTTCATGGTTGAACTTTGCTGATGGGGTTTGTGCACGTGAGACTCTTCCCACATGGGAGAGGTTTTGGGATGATTGTATTCAGACAGAGATCAGGAAAGGTCAGCTTGGGGCAGCCAAGCCAGTTGAGCAGGATGAGGATGTAGCACTGGTGGCAGGAGGCAAGAAAGGCAAAGGGAAGAAGCAGGCTTCCACAAGCAGTGGTGGGGGCAAAGGCAAAGGTAAAGGTAAACAGGGGAACACACAGAAGGACTATTCCAAGGTGAAGTGTTGGAATTGTCAAAAGATGGGACACTATGCAGTTGTGTGTCCGGAGAAGAAGAAGAAGGGGAAGAACCAGGACATGGCAGCTTCAGCAGAGATTGAGGACTTTGCTGGTCGTTTTGACCGAGAGTTTGCGTTCACTACGTGTGAGTCCTCTAGTGCAGGATCACCTGCCACACAGGTTCAGAGGGAGCATGCTTTTCCCTCGATTAGTGGAGCATCTACAGGTATCTGGTATGTGGACAGTGGGGCTTCACGTCACATGACAGGAGTCCGTGAGTACTTCTCAGAGCTTTCAGAGAGTGGTACTGATATTGAGGTAGTACTCGGTGATGACAGAGTTGTTAGAGCAGTCGGGGTGGGGACAGTGACATTTCAGAGGGAGTCCAAACCTCCCTTGAAGGTGTCAGAGGTTCTTTATGTGCCAGGGATGAGGAAGAACCTCATATCCGTCTCAGCTTTGGAGGACAGAGGATATGAGGTACTGTTCAGGGGAGGACAGGTGTTGATGTATCCCAGGGGCGCTCCAGCTGATTCAGCTAGAGTGATAGGTGTACGCCATGCAAAGGTGTACAAGTTTGCATTTCAGCCCCTTTTGGCATTGAGCAGTAGTACCGACAGCAGAGCTAGCAGTTCTGAGCTGTGTGAGATTTGGCACCGCAGGATGGGACATATGTATCATGGAGCCTTGAGGACATTGCGGGAGATCACTACAGGTGTGCCAGATTTCAGTACTGATCACTTTGATACTTGCAGAGGTTGTGCGATGGGCAAATTTGCCAAATCCCCTTTTCCCAGCAGTGACAGCAGAGCGACTGGGATACTTGATTTGATTCATTCCGATGTGAGCGGTCGGATGTCTCATGTTTCCTTGAGTGGATATGAGTACTATGTCTTATTCATTGATGATCACTCCAGGAGGACCTGGATTTATTTTTTGAAGACCAAGAGTGAGGTCTTCAAGCGGTTTCAGGAGTTCAGAGCTCTTGTGGAGACTCAGACAGGTCGAAAGATCAAGTCCTTGAGGTCGGACAATGGAGGAGAGTACACCCTTGGAGAGTTTGTTGACTATTGTGCGGAGGCAGGCATTAGGAGGGAGTTCACTGTTCCTTACAACCCCCAGCAGAACGGGGTTGCAGAGAGGAAGAACAGATCCATCATAGGGGCTGCCAAAGCCATGTTACATGATTAGGGGTTGCCATTGTTCTTGTGGGCAGAGGCCTGCAACACAGCTGTTTACTTGCAGAACAGGAGTCCGCATCGTGCCTTGGGGCACATGACTCCGGAGGAGGCTTTCTCTGGGAAGAAGCCTGATATTGGTCATCTTCATATCTTTGGATGCATTACATACTCCTATATACCCAAGGAGAAGAGGACCAAACTAGAGCCCACCGCAGAGAAGGGTATCTTTGTGGGCTACAGTGAGACCTCAAAGGCCTTTCGGATTTACGTTCCTGCACAGAGGAGAGTTGTTGTCAGACGGGATGTGAAGTTCGAGGAGGACAGGGCCTTTAGGAGGTCACGGGAGTTAGAGTATCTGGATCAGCCAGACCCTCAGCAGCAGTTGAGTCAGTCGCAGGGATCCAGTGGGCAGGGATCAGAAGGATCAGGAGGTACATCTATGAGGATGTCAGGTCCGTCAGTGAGCAGTGGCTCATCGAGCCAGAGAGGTGGTGCTCCGGGCAGCATGCAGAGCAGTTCACAAAGCAGTTCACTAGGGAGTCCACTGATGGACAGTTCACACGGTACCTCAGCTTCTACAAGTTCAGGTGCAGGCAGGAGGACAGCAGACAGACAGTCAGGAGTTCAGGCTACTGATGATGATGAGGAGGAGGAGTTTCATTCTCCGGTGGGAGAAGTGCGCTCAGGGAAGAGGAAGCCCAAGTGGCTTCAGGACACCTTGAGAGATGCCACATCTGTTGCTGAGCCGAAGAGGCCGGTCAGAGAGAGTAGACCACCTGAGAGGTTTTAGCTATATGGCGATGGTTACCAGCATCCTTGACTCTGAGCCTTCTAGCTATGAGGAGGCAGCTAGCCAGCAGGTCTGGAGAGAGGCCATGCAGGAGGAGTATTCTTCTATCATGAAGAATGATGTTTGGGAGGTGGTACCGAGGCCTGAGGGCAAATCCGTGGTTACTTCCAGATGGCTTTACAAGGTAAAGCATGCTGCAGATGGCAGCATTGAGAAATTCAAAGCGAGGTTTGTGGCTAGAGGGTTCTCCCAGGTAGAGGGAGTTGATTATGAGGAGACCTTCGCTCCCGTGGCTCGATATACTTCGATCCGCTCCATTATATCGATAGCAGCAGAGATGGGTTGGAAGATCCACCAGATGGATGTGAAGACCGCATTTCTCTATGGCTTCATACAGGAGGAGGTGTACATTGAGCAGCCACAGGGCTTTGAGGTGCATGGGAAGGAGTCCCATGTGTGCAGATTGAAGAAGGCCCTTTATGGCCTGAAGCAAGCTCCCAGAGCTTGGTACTCCAGGATAGATGCATACTTGCAGGGGATGGGTTTCACAAAGAGTGAGGCAGATCCGAACCTTTACTTTATTGTGATTGGTGAGGAGCCTCTCATTCTGGTGCTGTATGTGGATGACTTGATCATTACAGGTGCAGAGAGACTCATAGAGCACTGCAAGAGAGATCTTGCGGCGGAGTTTGAGATGAAGGACATCGGCTTGATGCATTACTTTTTGGGTTTGGAGGTGTGGCAGGAGGAGGGGCATTTCTTTCTGGGGCAGGGGAAGTATATTGTGGACATCCTGAGCAGATTCCACATGGAGGATTGTAGATCCATGTCGACACCGATGATCACCAACTGGAAGAAGCTTCATGCTTCGGATTCCGAGTTGGTGGATCCCACATTGTACAGGCCGCTGATTGGTTCCTTGATGTATTTGGTCAACACTAGACCAGATATCTGTTTTGCAGTCAACACGATGAGTCAGTTTATGTGTGAGCCTAGGAAGGTTCACTGGGTGGCTGCAAAACACATTTTGCGGTACTTGCAGGGGACAATGGATTATGGTCTGGACTACAGGCAGGGAGATGGAGTGAGATTGGCAGGATACACTGATTCTGATTGGGCAGGTTGTGCTTATGATAGGAAGAGCACTTCAGGGTGTTGTTTTGGGTTGGGTTCAGCAGTAGTGTCATGGTTCAGTCGGAAGCAGCAGTCAGTAGCACTGAGTTCAGCGGAAGCAGAGTATATGGCAGCCAGTCTAGCTAGTTGTGAGGCTATCTGGCTTCGCAAGATGTTGTTTGGCTTATTTGGTCAGCCGTTGAGACCTTCAGTGATTTACTGTGATAATCAGAGTTGCATTAAACTCACGAAGAATCCAGTATTTCATGACAGGTCAAAGCATATCGGGATCAGATATCATTTCATCAGAGACTATGTTCAGAAGGGAGCTGTGAAGCTTGAGTATATTTCCACTGATGAGCAGGTTGCAGATATCCTTACCAAAGCCTTACCACGGGGCAAGCATGTCTACTTCAGAGACAAGATGGGTGTGGTGAGGAACACCTTCCTCGGTAAGAGGGAGTGTTGAAATTTGGTACCGGAGGACAGGTGGTTCCCTTAGGCTTGATCTTTGGCCTAGGGAAAAGTGTCCAAAAGAATTTAATTTTTCTCCTAAAGTGACTTTATAATTTTATAAAGTTAAATTTAATTTAAAAGTGACTTTAAGTGATAAAGTTACTAAGTCTAATTTTAAAGTAACTTTTATAAAGTAAATGAAAAATTAGAAAGGAAAAGTGACTTTGGAAATAAATGACTAAGTGGGTCTTTATTAAAGTGGGGTGAATTAAAAAATAGAAAGTGAGATTTAAATGAGCATTTAATCTCAGCCATTAATCTAAATCTATTTCAGCCATTGGATTTAGAGATCACCCAAAAGTCACTTGGATCACCCAAAAGTCACTTGGAGTTATATTAAAGGAGGAAAAGGAGGAAAAGGTCATTCATTCTTTCATGAGCAGATTGGGAGAAGGAGAGCACGAGAGATTTCTGAGCAGGGAGGAGAAGGAGACAGCAGCTTGGCACACATTCCAAGGCAGCAGTTGAGCAGATTTGTACAGCTGATTCAGCACATAGTGAAAGGCAGATTTTTGCACAAAAATCGAGGAGCAGTTTGCTGATTTTTCTGCACACAAAACGGAGGCCGTACAGCATTTATTGCTGTCCTGTTTGCTGTAATTTCCAGATTGCTGTGAGGCACGGGAAAGGAGATAAGTTGTAAATTTGCTTGCTGATTTTTTGCTGAATAATTCTCACTGTAAAAGGGCAATTTTCAGAAATAAAGAAGAGCTCTCAAACTAGTTTTCCCCAAGAGTTGTAGGGGGTTTTTCCAGGGTCAAGTTGACCAAAAATATCAGTGTTTTAATGTGTTTTAATGGCTGTTTTTGATTGCTGATTTTTAATTCTGCAATTTCCAGCATTCTGAAAAATTTCCAGAATTTGTGTTTTCAGCAATATTTATTTTTTTCAGTCTGTTAAATGTATGGTTATGGGAATGGGCATTTAACTACATGGGAGAAATAAGGAGAAACTGAAAACCGGGGTGAGAAAACAGAAATTTTTACATCTTCTTGCCTTGCACTCTCAAAAGATGTTGATGCCCTCTCTTCCTTTCTCACTTGCAACTCCTCCTCTGATTTGATTTTCTCTTGCCGAACTTTGACCAGTGAGAAAATCGATCTTACTCAGGAAACTGAGTATCTGCCTCTGGTGTGTTCTCCAAGTGCCCATCAAGCCTCCTCTTATAATCCTCTCGTTGATCAATCAACGACCTGTATTAAATCCTAATCTATGGCTAGGATCATATTGACTTGTCTCCGCCTTTTAGAAATTTCACCCACAATTTAGATTAATACCCATTAATTATTTTAATTTCCTAAGTTTAGACTTAGGGTCCCATTAAAAATAATTAATTATTTTAATAAAATTGTCTCCGGGTGGAATTTCCCAAAACGATTTCTGGGTATTGTAGAATGCATGTGTCTAAGCCTCCCTGCAAAATTTGAGACTTAGAGCACATCCGATGCTACCAAAAATCAACACTCCCTCTTAGCGAGGAATGTGCTCTAGTAATGCAACCTATTGAAGCATCACCTTGTTTTGTAACATCTCCCTCTGCGCTTGTTGATGTCTGACATCCTGCCCACCAACTATTGCACAAATGCAATATCTATATTGTTGTTGACCCTGCCACTTGTCAACACTGCATCCGTACTGCAACTCCCTCTGCCACTGTAACTGAGAAATCACCTGTTTTTGCTACTGAAACGGATTCTCTACCATACCCATCTGCTCTCTGAACTGAATGAACTTAGCTCTTCCTAGAGCCTTTGTGAGTATGTCTGCTACCTGATCTCCTATGGGGACATACTGTAGCTGTACTGCCCCATGCTGAACACAGTCTCTGATAAAGTGACATCTGATATCAATGTGTTTCGACCGATCATGAAATACTAGATTCTCAAAGAGTTTGATACAACTCTAATTATCACAGTAAATCCTAGTCGCTTCCATCATTTTTCTAAACAAGCTCACAAGCAGTTTTCTAAGCCATATAGCTTCGCACGTAGTTGTGTTGGCTACCATATATTCTGCTTCTGCTGAGCTCAGAGCTACCGACTTCTGCTTCCTGCTGCACCAAGATATCATCCTTGATCCAACACTGAAGCAGTACCTCGAGGTACTTTTTCGGTCTACTGAACTACCTGCCCAATCTACATCTGTGAACCCATTCAATCTGACGTCCTCCCCTTGAGAGTATTTCAACCCATATCTAATTGTTCCACACACATACCTAAGAATGTGTCTAGTTGTCGTCCAATGCACCCTTTTTGGTTCCACCATGAACTAACTAAGAGTGTTGACAGCAAAGCAAATGTCTGGCCTAGTGTTGACTAGATACATGAGCAACCCAATGAGTTGTCTGTACAAGGTGGGGTCCACTTCCTTGTCTCCTGATGCATCTATTTTCTTCCAGTTGGTGATCATGGGAGTAGCCATGGGTCGACAATCTTGCATTCTGAATCTCTTCAGAATCTTTGTAGCATATCTTCCTTGCCCAAGGAAGATCTCCCCATTCTTCTGCCAAACTTCAAACCCTAGAAAATAATGCATCAACCCCATGTCCTTCATGTCGAATTCAACTTCAAGATTCTTCTTGCAATCCTGTATGAGCCTGGATGACCCTATTAAAAACAAGTCATCCACATATAATACCAGAATAAGTGGCTCATTCTCTACCATCAAATAGTAGAGATTGGGATCAGCATCACTTTTGACAAATCCCAACTGCTGCAAGTAACTATCAATCCGACCATACCATGCTCTAGGTGCCTGCTTAAGCCCATACAGGGCTTTCTTTAATTTGCACACATGAGTTCTCTTCTCATGAGTTTCGAAGCCTTCGGGTTGTTCTATATACACCTCCTCTTCTATCACCTCGTTCAAGAATGTTGTCTTGACATCCATCTGGTGAATCTCCCATCCCATTTGAGCTGCTAGGGATATAACGGATCTGATAGAGGTGTAATGGGCAACTGGGGCGAAGGTCTCTTCATAGTCTATTCCTTCTTTCTGAGCGTACCCCTTTGCCACGAACCTAGCCTTGTACTTCTCTATACTGCCATCTACAGCATACTTGATCTTGTAGATCCATCTTGATCCTACAACTGATCTATCCTCTGGTCTAGGTACTACTTCCCAGACATCATTCATCATGATGTATTCTTCTACCATGGCATCCACCCAAACTTGGTGTTGAACGGCTTCCTGAAAGCTAGAGGGTTCTTCAACCTAAGCTACAAATGCCTCGTATCTGTCAAGTTTTCTACGTTGCCTTCTCCCAGTTCTAGGAGCTCCAACAAACTCCTTTACGTCCCTAAATGTCTATCGTACTTCTCAATTGGTTCTACCATTGCTAGTGGGAGGCTCGATCAACTCCTCCTCCAAACCCTGTTGTTCCATCTGCTGAGAACTATATGGATTTCCTCCTTCTGAGGAAATATTGATGCTAGTCACTGTACTCTATCCAGGTGTTTGTCCTTCTATCTGTCCTCTTTGCTGCCCCTGCTACTCCTGGACTAGTGGAACATCTACTGACTGACATTCTGCTGGCATCTCTCGAGATTTCCTGAAAGCTCTATCTTCCATGAACTTTGCATCCCATCTCACTACAATCTTCCTGCTACTAGGAATCTAGATTTTGTATGCCTTTGAAGTCTCGATATATCCTACGAGATACCCCTTTTCTACAGTCTAATCCAGTTTACTGCGCTTCTCGTTTGGAATGGGACAATATGCCATGCTTCCGAATATCCTGAGATGACTGACTTCCGGCTTCTTCCCTGTGAAGACTCCTTCGGGTGTTTTCTTCCCCAATGCTCTATGAGGAGTTCTATTTTGGATATACACCGTTGTGTTGCAAGCTTCTGCCCATAAAAACTTAGGTAGATCTTGATCATACAACATAGCTTTGGCTGCCCCAACAATAGTTCTATTTTTCTGCTCTGGATTATATGGAGTTGTCCACTCTCTTTTGATGCCCTCCTTTGTGCAAAAATCTATGAAGTCTTTGTCCGTATATTCTCCACCATTATCTGAACACAATACCTTAATCTTTTTCCCTGACATATTTTCAACGAGAGCCTTAAATTCTCTGAATTGATCAAAAACCTCATCCTTGGTCTTTAAGAAATAGATCCAGGTTTTTCTAAAGTGATCATCAATAAAAGTGACGAAGTATTCGCCACCACTAAGAGCTCTTGTGGACATTGGACCACAGATATCTGAGTGTATCAATCCCAATACACATTCTGCTCTATTGTTACTTCTGGAAAAAATTGTTTTAGCATACTTCCCTAGCACGCATCCTCGACATAAGTCATCATGCTCACTACTAAGGGTTGGTACTCCTATAACAGTCTCTCTGAGCATCCTCAGTGCTCCATGGTGTAAGTGTCCCATTCGCCTATGCCATAATTCATTTTGTTCCTTTTCACCATTATAGTTGTTGCATATCAGTGCCATTGGAGACTCAAGCTGCAACCTATACAATTTGTTGCTTCGAGTCCCAATTTGTCTCTTCTTCTTCCAGCTTGGATGCTTGACGTATACTTTCTTTCCTATGAAGTATACATCATATCCCTTGTCCTGTAACTAGGACACTGAAATCAGATTCATTCCTAATCCTGGCACATGCAGAACATTGGTGGCTCAGATGTTGGTCCCTGCTTCCGTATGAAATGCTATGGTGCCTCTCCCTACTGGAGTACATTTCGTTTTGTTTCCCATAGTAATCTGGAAGTCCATTTGTTCTTCTTGATAGCTCAAGAAATGTTCTCGTACTCCAGTCATATGAGTTGAAGCCCCGCTATCAATGTACCAAACATCTGCTGACGCTGAATTTTCTAGGCATGCAAATTCTTCTTCTAATCTGGTAGACAATTCTGAGACACTTTGAGTATCCATCTTTGTGCTATTTTTAACTGATTTCTGACGCTACCCTGCCCCAGCAATTGTTGCAGGAAAAATTGCGTCCCACCTGAGAAACCCCCCTTCGTTGAATCTTTTGCTGTGTTTTTCCTTTTGTTGTTGATAGATTTCAGATTTCGATCAGGAAATCTTACCTCTCTATCGACTCACTCAGAGAGAGCTTTACCACGAAAAATCTAGTCCTCCTGGCTTGAACTGCGCAAACCCCATGGGGATTCGAATTACTGCCCTTGCAGGAATTTCGAATTCCTTTCTTCCTTCAATGTTGAGTCTTCCGGCTCCTTTCTTCTTGCTTTACCTCAACTCTGATACCATGTGAAAATTTCTAAATAGAAATCCAACTACAGTGATTAATATTATTTCTTCTACTTATTAACTTAGAAATAAGTTATTCACAGTGTTCTTACAGCAAATATCAAAATAAATTCTATTGCAGCCTTCACAATTAAAATATTGCAGAAAGTAAATGCAAAGAAAAATATTGGCACAAATACAATCACAATGACAGTTATTTTTGGACAATCGTCCCCGGAAAAACCCAATGTGGGAAAATCAATGCAGCAGATAAGGGTTTCTTTATTATTCTTCAGCAAAATCTCATGTACAAGTTACAACCAGCAAAACAAAAGTGAGAAAATTTACAGACGCTTCCTGACAAATCTCTGATCCAAGAGAAGTACTCCTCTTCCCTCTAAGTCCTTCTGCGTCCCTCTGCATCAATTTTCCCACGTTGGCCCAGTGTCAAGCTGCCCATGCAATCCCAACGTCAACCTGCCTCTGCGTTGCCTCTTTCTGCGTCAACCTGCTTCTGCGTTGTCTCTCCCTGCTCTGTGTCTTCTTGCCTTGCACTCTCAAAAGATGTTGATGCCCTCTCTTCCTTTCTCACCTACAACTCTCCCTCTAATTCGATTTTCTCTTGCCAAACTTCGACTAGTGAGAAAATCGATCTTACTCGGGTAACTGAGTATTTGCCTCTAGTGTGTTCTCCAAGTGCCCATCAAGCCTCCTCTTATAATCCTCTCGTTGATCAATCAACGGCCCATATTAGATCCTAATCAATGGCTAGGATCATATTGACTTGATCTCCGCCTTCTTCTAGAAGTTTCACCCACAGTTTAGATTAATACCCATTAATTATTTTAATTTCCTAAGTTTAGACTTAGGGTCCCATTAAAAATAATTAATTATTTTAATAAAATTGTCTCCAGGTGGAATTTCCCAAAACGATTTTTGGGTATTGGAGAATGCATGTGTCTAAGCCTCCCTGCAAAATTTGAGACTTAAAGCACATCCAATGCTACCAGAAATCAACATATTGTTTTGAAATAAGGACCATCAAGTTCCGTGTTTTGTATTCTAATTGAAAATTTAGAAAAATAAATCATATTTTTCTAATTGCATGGATGTTAGTTAATCACGCTTCGCATATAAAAGAATAAGCTAAAAAATGTCAATATGGACAACTAATTTATGGTTGGCAATTTTTGGTTGTGCATCTTCTTGTTTCAAATTTCCCACTACTACACACATTTGCAAGCTTCTCGTTGGAGAACCATAAGCATTGAAGAAGCCATATAAGCGTATCCTATGAAGAAGACAATACTGTCAACTTAAGTGAAACTATTAATGTCCTCCATGTGAAAATTTCAAGCCCTGAGTGACTAATGCCCTTATGCCCTCAATCAAACAAGTAGATTGCTAAATTTAATTAATGCTAAAATTAAATTTCAAACTATAGCATTAATCACAGAATAGCTAGAAATTAAATAGCAAAAGCATATAAATTAATTTCATATATAGACAGGTAGTTACTCAAAATCAGTTCTTCATTCCTTCAAAAAGCTTATAATGAAACCTCCACACACTACCCACAAAAATAGATATGCAAAGTTACTTAAATCACCTCAAACTTGAGCTTCTACGGGCTTCTTGAGAGGTGCAACAGCAAGAAAAAACCGAATACATCAGTTCCCTGTTGTAGGGGCCTATGAAACCTTGATCTATCTCTATAATTTTAGTGGGGAATCTATTTTGAAAACTAGTCCAAGTTGAAGCCATGCATGAGATACACTTTTAGAGACAACTGCTAAATATAAGACTTTCACTTTTTTTATTGTAGTGAATTTCAAAATATGATTGTTTTCGAAAAATAAAAATACTTTTCTAAAATATCTTGAACTACTCACACATTCACAATGAACCTGTGCAGAAATTCCCATTTGTTCTCAACACTGCATGGGTTGAATTTCCTCAACTCCCTTTGCCCTTACAGGACTGCCAAGAAGGTAGAACCAGTACTTTAACCATTACGAAAGTTTTGTTACAGTATCCCAATAGGCAAGTCTATGTCTTAGATGATCTGTCCCAAGACCTTATGGATCCTGTAGACAACAAAGCTGGACCCTAGAGACAAGATGATTAAGCAAAAGGTGATCTATATCAACTTCCCAAATGAAGACGCCAACACAGTAACAGGCCTGGGATGAAGGTTGGACTAGTGATCAGTTCAAAAAAGAATCAAGTTAACCCACCAAAACCATGGTGAAAGGCATCAGCTCACAGTCAACCTAAGTTGCAAGACAGTAAGAGTCAGAATGTGGAATAAGGCAGCAACTAGAATTGATCCATAAACTAACGTGGATATTCCACTGGACAATTCGTCACAACAGATCTGATAATATTATATTAAAAATCTGAGATTCTACACTATTACAGTTTTATTAAACTTTAAGATTTGTATATTTAAGTATAATTAGTTCATGCATGAGAATGGAAATTATGCAAAAAAGTAGAGAACGGAAAAATAAGCGCACACACACAAGAAACAAGATATGCTCTCTAAGACACCTCTTCGGGAGAAAACCTAGCAGGAAGGTGAGGCCGCTTCGCTCTCTTTCTCTGTCTCGAAATATGGTTGTAGGTACAAAGAAGTAATGCTTGTGACTCGTGGGCTGTTACAGTGCACAAATCCTCTCCGTGTGCTCTACCTCCTATCTCTCCTGGCTATCTTTGCTTAGCTATGGAACAAAATGCTATCGAAAGAATGGAATGCCTCTTCCTCCTAGTAGCCCGGCTATAACACAGCCTGATAGCCTACTAGTGGTTAAGTCAGACTACATCAACTCTTAACTAGAGTTACAATATAGATTCTTCTGGTGTCTTTTACATCATAATAACATGGCTAGCCCCTTTTTCATGAATAATGGGGGTTGACGCGGCATCCTCCTGAACTATAGTTGTGAAAACAGAAAGGTCAACTTCTAAGTGGCATAACTTTTGCATACGGAATTCGATTGGCACGCTTCTTGCGCCGTTGGAAACATCTGAGTGTAAAATTGCATGAAATGGTGTTGCACAAGAGCAGCAAAGTTTACCCCAAAAAACGTCGTTTGATGCCTCAAAACGCTTCTGAAAAGGTTTCAGACCCTGTTTTACCAAACTGGGTCCTGTCGGTAAAAACGGTCTCGTGAGTTGATTCCTCCACTTTTTCCACTCCAAATGCATTAAGATGGATGACAAACAATATAATGATCCAATCCGGATCACACCTCCCTATTTTGGGGGGCTTTTGGTCCCCAAAGCTTCTCTACTGAATGAGGTGAGGAAATTTTTCCTCCACCTTCTCTCTGGTGTACCATTTAGCTTTGTCTGGAAGTTGTCCCTTCAATCCAATCTACCAAAGGTCATGCTACCCATGTCTTGTAGTTCTGGACCTCTTCTACAAAACTGTATCTTTTGTCAACTTTGCCTGAGCATCTGGTGCCAAATCCTCCACAGAACTAAACCTGGTCAACTAAAGTCAACGCAGCAACCAAAACTAGGGCAGTCAATGCAGGGGTCAAACTGCCTCAGTTTTTGTGCCCAAAACTGCGGCCTACCCAAACAGAAGTCTCCCTCACAAAACCAATGTCAACGCTGGTCAAAGTCAACCTCCTGAAATTTCGATCTCTTGAAATTTCGGCCTCCTCAAATTTCGGTCTCTTGAAATTTCGACCTCCTGAAATTTCGATCGAATCTGATCAATGCAGCAGTTAGAAAAGACGGTCTTCCTTTCACACGTGTGGAGAGAGAGGCCCAAAAATCTGTACCCAATCAAGATGTGAGAGAGAAAGATGAATGAGATGAGATCCCAAAATGAGGAGGAGGCACCTTGTATTTATATGCAACGTTGAACGCTGGACGAGGCTCATTTTATGGCTAGCCGACCTTGATCATTTGTCCATAATCAAAATAAATTCATAACTTCATTTATACATGTCAGAATGGGATGATCTATAGATCAATCCTACACCTCTCGGAAAGAGGAATCCAAGAAAAATATCAGCTGCCTCATAAGAGTTGTCCAAAGTGATGTTTGGCCCTAGTTGCCAAATTTAACAGCAATGGAGTGTTGAAGCCACTCCACCTGGTAACAATAATGGACCTCACTTGTTCAGCAAAATCAAAATCCACAAAAAGAAGAGTGGGAGCCTCCTGTGCAATAATTTCCACAGTTTTTTCAACCAAGGGATCCATGCCATCATAAAACTCTCCTAAAAAAGGTTTCTTTGTGTCTGCAACTCGAAAAAGATCAAATGCAAGTGATGTGAACTTGAGCAAGAAATCAATCTTGCTCCACCAATCTTCATCAACCAACACCCTCTTCACCATACTTCCCTTCTCTAAATTTGCCTATCTCCACTCAGCCCAAGTTGGACCCACCACCATACTCATTAATGCATTTTTAACATCAACAAGGCGACGCAACATGATGAAGTTTGAGGCATACCGTGTCTCAACAACTTTCAACAACTCCAATTTGGAGTATTCTCAATATATTGCTTGAGATTGGTGGTGGTTGGTGATGAATTTTATAATCTCCCTAACCTGCCCTGTGACCTCCTTAATCCATTATGTTTTTGCCTCAATCTCTTCTAAAATCATATTCAAATTGTGGACAATGTAAGGAGTCCAAAATATGTGATTGTATCTACTCTCAACAATCAAGCCTGCAGCTTTACAAACAGGTGCATTATCTGTGATGACTTGGACCACATTTTCTGACCCTAATTGTTCAATAGCAAAAATTAAAATATCAGCAATGAAACCCCTGTACTACCCCATGAGCTACGAATTGGTTTGAGAACATCATCAAGAAGTTGTCTCTCTTTCTTTAACAAAATTGTTTCGACTTTTTCATAGTTTGGGCCCTTGTAACCTTGAGGAGCTTTGTTAATCGCTCTCACCAAATCCTGCCAATATGGGGATTGAACCACATTAAAGGGGATGCCACAAGCAAAGATGGCCCTTACCACTCTTGAGTCAGCTTCTTCTCTCCCTTAACTATCAAGCATTTTCACCAATTGGTTGTCTTGAATTGGAGTTGATGGCTTTGATAACTCTGCTTCTACTTCTAGAGCCCTCCTCTTTCTTGTTTCCTAAACAATCCTTGGCTCAACACTATCAGACATGCGAAGATTGGTAGTGCCCATGCTGATTTTGCTTCTTTGATCCTTCAACCTTTAAGCATCATCATCTCTTTCTTGAATCTAACCCTCACATCTGCATTTTTGGTATGTGCAAAATGTGAGCCTTCACTCTTGTGTAAGAGCCCTTGAAGGTCTTTTCATTTTTGCACAAATTGCACTTCCATTCCCATGTACCACCAGAACCCATCTGCTTCACTTTGGTAACATACTTCCATAGAGGATAATATTCTTGTTGCTTGCTTGCTTGAGTGGATTTAGGGGCACTTGAAACACAACTTTGAGAAGCCATGATTGCTGCAAAATTACAATAATACAAAATGAAAAACTCACCCAATTTAGGGGCACTTGAAACACTACTTTGAGAAGCCATGAATGATGCAAAATTAGGAAATGAAAACTCACCCAACTAGTTGTTGTCCACGCTCTTCCTCTTGCTGCCCACGCCCTTCCTCTTGCTGCCCACGCTCCAAAACACAAATAAACTCCTTGTTGTTGCTATAGGAAGCTCTTCTTGCAAAACAATGTGTGAGAAATGAGTGAATGAAGTGCCTTTTTAAAGAAAAGAAGAGGCTCATAGGGTTTCTAGAGAGTTCTATTCTTCTCATCTTCTAGAGAATTCCATTTGTATTTTTTTTGTTAAATTTAGCTAACAACCACATAAAAATTAGTTTATTAGTGTGTTTTGGTGTTAGATGGGGCCCACGCCCTCTTTCCACAAGTTGAGATGGCCGAAAAAGGCTTAAAAAAAAGTTTAATTTCTTTTTGGCTGCCAAAACTTTGTCTGTTGAGCCAAAACTCCACCGAAAATTTGTTGGCCATACTGTCCAACGTTTCAAAATCGCGAAACGTCGTACGGTACGGCCGACAACATTTCAAGCCCATTTCGGCATTTCAGGCCATCCCGAGTACTGGTACACCACTAAAAGTGGCATTTCCTGCAACATAGCTTTCCCCCCTTTTTGCTTCTTCTTCCCCTCCTCAGAAGCTTCCTATTGCTCCTTCTGCTTCGATCCACTTAATTATGTTATTTTCAAACCTACGTTTTCCAAGTATTGTGCTTGTACACAAGCCTCATCCACCAATTTGGGCTTGAACAGCATCACTTGTTCACGCAAATGGAGATGCAGACTCCCCAAATACTTGAGTAGATATAGGTTCTTTGGAGAGATACCCAACATTATAGACATCTTCCTGAATTTCATGGCGTACTTCTGCACGCTTTGCCACGGCTTTTGCCTGAGGTAATGCCAACAGATCCACTAGTCCTCCATGTACCCGATGGGGTAAAACTGACTTCATGATGGATTTGAAATCCTCCCACTTATTCACTAGAGGTTCTCCCTCCAACCTCAGGGTTTCTGTGTGGCTATCCCACCAAATCATTGCATGGCCCTTAATTTCAGTTGCACGAATGAGATCTTTTGCCCTTCCTTGATCTGATGGACGCTGAAATAAACTTCCAATTGCTGCAACGAGTGGTTCAACTTCGAAGCATCAATCTTGTCGTGGTACAACTTGATATCGACTTTTGCTTCTATTTTGAATAGGGATTGATTAACAACACTCGAAAGGGTTGATCTTTTCAGGGTTCTTTCTTCGGCTGGTTCTCTGTGTCTTCCCGATCTCCCAATCCCCCTTATGATTTGTCCTCTGCATTTGAACCACCATCTTCTCCAAATATTCCCAGCTTATTGCTTAGGGCACCATGAGGAGGTTTACATTGCGGTTTATATCCACGACTTGTTGTTCGAGCAAAAACCCACCTCTGCAAGATCACAAGGTTCGTTTACAGATTCGTCAGCCATGATTAGGATTTTATGATTTTCAACCCCGCCAACCTATATCCCCTGCAAATATCCACAAATACCCAAAGAAACCTACTCTGATACCAAATCATCTGTAAACTGTCGTGGATATTCCACTGGACAGTTCATCACAACAGATTTGATAATATTATATTAAAAATATGAGATTCTACACTATTACAATTTTATTAAACTTTAAGATCTGTATATTTAATTGTAATTAGTGCATGCATGTGAATGGAAATTATGCAGAAAAGTAGAGAACAAAAAAATAAGCACACACACAAGACATGCTCTCTGGGAAACCCTTTCGAGAGAAAACCCAGCTGGAATGTGAGGCCACTTCGCTCTATTTCTCTATCTCGAAATATGGTTGTAGGTACAAAGAAGTAATGCTTGTGGCCCGTGGGATGATACAGTGCATAGATCCTCTCTGTGTGCTCTACCTAGTATCTCTCCTGGCTACCTTTGCTCAACTATGGAACAAAATGTTCTCGAAATATTAAAATGTCTCTTCCTCCTAGTGGCCCGGTTATAACACAGCCCAATAGCCTACTAGTGGTTAAGTCTGACTACATCAACTCTTAACTAGAGTTACAATATAGGCTCTTCTAGAGTCTTTTACATCATAATCACGTGGCTAGCCCCTTTTTCATGATTAATGGGGGCTAACGCAGCATCCTCCCAAATTATAGGTGTGAAAACAGAAATGTCAACTTCTGAGTGGCATAACTTTTGCATATGGACTCCGATTGACGCGCTTCTTGCGCCGTTGGAAAGATCTTTGAGTGTAAAATAGCATGAAATGGTGTTGCGCTGAAGCGGCAGAGTTTTACCCCCCAAAAAATGTCCTTTGATGCCTCAAAATGCTCCCGGAAGGTCTCAGACCTTGTTTTGCCAAACTGGGTCCTGACAATAAAAACGGTCCCATGAGTTGATTCCTCCACTTTTTCCACCCCAAATGCATCGAGATGGATGACAAACAATATTATGATCCAATCCAGATCAAGAACAGTCAGACTTTTTAGGTCATATAGAATCAGGTGACCCAGGTTAGTGTCAAAGCAAAAAACACAAAAGGAAATTATAAAGCAATTGGAAGTAATCTCAACAAAGAAATTCAAAGGCAAAGGCAGCTGGGCCAAGGAATGCACTATTAAAGTGTGTAAGGGCAGAAAAGAAAAACAGAAGAATATAAAGACAGATTCCGCTGGATGCACACTGATATGGGTTGTTAGAGTAGTCATTCAAAACTTCTAAAGGTAAACAGGCCAGAGAAGGATTTCAACATTGCATACAGGTAAGAAAAAAAATTCCAAACCATTATTGCGAAATAAACTACAGAGAACTTTAACAAGATGTAATATCTCTGGTACTGTTGCTGTAATATTTTCATGAAACCTAATAAAATCCCTCCTTGCTGGTTTTTCCTCACAATGGGGTTTTCCAGGATAAATAGCTGTGCCAAAAATGAGTGTTTGAATTTTTGTTTTTGGTGTGCATAAATTGTTAGAAGCTCAGCTGTGTTAACTGTTCATAGATTTCAGGTTTAAATTTTCTGAGTTTTCAGTAAAATTAAAATCTGGGTATAAATATTTACTGGCACATTAATCTGATTGCTGGGCTTAGAGAATTTAACAATAGACATGTGACATGCCAGTTTCACCATATTGTATTTGGCTGCTCAGAGACCCACAAATATTTTATTTCAAGGATGTTAACATAATATTCATTTCAGATTGCAGTTAGTAACTCTTTATTGAATCCAAGCCACGTAGTTAATTCTTATTTCCTTGTCTACTTGGATACTGATGGAAATAGTCTGATAAATTAGAGTGAGGGCCACTTAACGAGCCAATTTCACCAGCTCTTATTTGGTTGCTTGGGGACCCATAAATATTTTAACTTAAGGATGTCAATATAATTTTCATTTCAAATTTGCAGTTCTTGGCTCTCTATTAAATCGAAGCCGTTCATTTAATTATTATTTCCTTAAAAATTAAATTAGGCTCAATTAATACTGATTGATATACTTTGATAAATTAGATTGAGGACCTCACACCGCTGTCTAGTTAAGAGAAGAAGTTAAAGGCAGACTGGCTTGTTATGACAATGTAGTTAAGGAGCTTTACCGTCCGTTCTTCGGGCACATTCAAATATATTATGTCTCTTCTTTTAAGACCTTGGAAGCTTCTTTAAAAGCCCTATCTTGGGATATCTTATTAGACGTAGCCGCGTATGGCACTTCACTAGAATCCTTAAAGTGGGTCTTAAGCTACATTATAATTGAGCAGAACTAAGTTGAATTGAATTATAACAGTTTCATGGAATTCTTGAACGGACTGTTGTCCAAAATAAGTGCAGTTATATACAGCTTGAGAATTAAGCATGGCCCTCAATTACTTACTAGTGGAGAGACGACCTTAGGGTTTCTGTAAGTTGTGTATGAGATCTCTGTGTAATTTCAGCTCTGAATTTTTTAGAAGCCAAATGCAGTAGTTTACTACATTTAATGGAACTGATAGCTTTATTAAGGCGAGGGGAAAGGGTAGGAATAATGTGAAATGAAATCTTAACATACGGATATACAACATCGGATACAAACCACTCACAAGTCAAAGATGACCCACAACATGTTTCAATGAAATTACAAAACATGTTAACAGAGAGAGGGAAGATTGTATCACACCAACGAAGAGAAGGATAGAGCATAAACAGCCCACTATTACTGCATCATTTTTGAAAAGGGTATTCATAAAAACTTACTTGGAAAATTGGGGGGAAAGGGGCTCCATACATATACTACATTCAAATGTGTCAGGATCAATAGTGGCAATAAGGGCCTTGCCGCTGCCCACAGCTGCTGCCGCCGCTGCCACTGCTGCTGCTTCTCCAGAGCAGTTTAGGTTGTTTCCCATATTGGGTACCTCAGAGGATCCTTCACATTCGGACAATTTTACTCTCTTCGGACTCGTAAACTCCTCACTGGCTTCTCCGGATGAGAATTTAACCATTTTGTGGCCTTTTGTTTCCGTTTTTCAAAGGTTGTCCGGCGTCCTTGGCAGCTTTCTTTCCACCTCTCGCGGTGGTTTGCCTTCCTCTTCTCCAGTGGAACTTACAGAACGCTGTTCACATTAACATCCACGTCATTCATATCGTTGTGCTCTTCTAGTTATACGGTCTCTTCAAACCGTGGTCCTAAAGATGTGCGCGACACATGTCAACAATGACCGACGGGATCGGCGAAGGCCCACATTATCACTTTTCTTCTCCTATCAAAAAATTGAATATTCTTACTTTCTTGATACGGGGTTAATTTTAAGTTCAATTTTGAATATTTATTTTTCGTGGTTTTTACGCCTCGTTTCCGTGGAATCATTTCACCTTCTTGTGTGTTTTTCATTTTATTCAATTTGGTGTTATAAAATTTTAGTATTTTTTTAATTGATGTCGAATTTTAATTGAATTTTTGTTTAAACTAGCATTTGCATCTAATGTTGCAAAGGAAACGCCCTAAGGCATAGTGTGTGGAAGAATATTGAAATGTGAATGGGCATTTTTGAAAGCAAGGGTCGATGATAATGAATTTGAATTGAGGAAGCCATGCCAAAAACCCTATTCAGGGGTTAAAGTGCCTATGAAATGGAATAAAAGTAGTCATACATATCCATTGAACTTGTTTAGATACCTTAAAGATTGCCTAGTTGAAGGTGAAGTTAAACAAATGAATTCACGCGAACAACAACTGGGTATCCATATCGATATACAAAATTTTAAGGAGAGGCATGTTAATCTTTTCAAACAACATTCTAATGTATTTGCCTAGAAATATGAAGACCTTAAACCATGTCACATTGTGATGAACTAAATCCTTGCCAGGATATATTCCTTATGATGCAATGCGCTTAGGAAGTTTTGTTGTTGGAAAGTTTGATTGGGTTGCATTGAATTAAGCAAGGCTAAAACATTAATGTTGACGTTGTAGCTATAGTTGTTCTGCATGTTGTTGAATCTCTTTGCAAGTTTGGTTTCATCGTGCCCATATGCTAAGGAGAGGGTCCTCTTGAGAGAATTGAATTTGCTGTCATTATCCACTGCTAATTCTTCTTGTTTTGGGACAACTTCATAACAAAAATCGCTATTGTTGTCATTGTTATTGCTGAAATTGTTGTGAGAGAGGTTGGAGAACTGGACTTGAGGTAGTTTGTTGTTGTTTCCATTGCCATCCATGGCTTCATCGTTTAAAAAACCATCTATGAAAGGATCGTCACTCTCCAACAACCCACTGAAAGAGGCAATGTTGGGCAGTTGCAGTTTGTTTTGCTGATAAATATCAGGAAAAGAAGCCATCACTTCATCTGCACTTGGTGATTCATCTCGTTCTACCCCTTGTACTCCTTGAGAATGACCATTTTTCTTGTAAATTCGGCACAACACCCAATCATCAAGCTGGAGAACAGAAGTGCCATCAAAATCAACAATACCAATTTTAGTTGAATGAATCAATTCCTATTCATAAAGAATCAAAACACAAGAACTGTGAAAGGAAAATCATTCATATTGATCAATATTCAAGAAGACATCATTTTGTAGGGTGTGTTATTTGTATTTACACAATTGATTTTTTTATCCAATCAACTATGCTATTCTCTATGCTTTTGCTAGGTTCCTTCATCACCACCATCATTGGGAAATTCATTTCCCTCTTGAAGTATGAAACGAGTAGCAATTCCGAATTGATCTCACACTACCACCACAAAGAAGCTAGCAATCCTGATATACAAATCAAACCAGCCATCCTATCAAGCGATCCATGTAGTTCACAATCTATAGCTTTGATAACCCAAAACTCAAATCTTTTATATTTAATATGCACAGAAATTTTCACATTAATATGTCTGGATCTCATTCTAAGATCTTTACAGATCTGATACAGAGGTAAACCAGATTTTTCATACTACGACAAGCAATATTAGCAAGTCTTTGAGTCTCTCTTATGTAATGTCTCCTCCTTATTTGATAGAGTTGACGTTGTATGAGCATCGACTGCATTGAAGGGATCATCCAATAGATAAATGTCAACATCGTTATATACTGCTCTAGCCAACTGAATCCTTTGTTTTTGTCTCCACTCATATTCAATCTCTCTCCCCAATCTAAGTGATATCTCCATGAGCAAAACTCTCTATATCCTTGTCTAATGCACAGGCTTTTATTGCCTTCTTGTATTGAATTTTGTCTATTGGTTTCCCATAGAGTATGTTATCTCTGACAGTACCACTCTGAATCCAAGTTGTTTGTGCCACGTAGGCAACATTGCCATATACTTCAACCTGCACGTAGTCCAATCAAAAAGTTTATGGAAGAATTTATGTATATAGAAAGCAAAAAAGCAGCATCTACAATCTTGTTGAACTATGAAATGGTTACTTTTGCTCAAGAAGAGTAGTTAATGCTCAACTTACATCTGAAATTTTTGGGATTTCTCCAAGAACTGTATATAGCATAGTAGATTTCCCTGATCCCACTGAGCCACAAATTGCTACCTTTTCTCCAGTTTTAATGTGCAGATTTATTCCCTTCAAATGTTGGCTTTGTCAATGAAGATTCTGGATCCGAGCTGAGTATGGCTTGATGAATTTCGATGGTATACTAGGATCCGGAAAGTGCTTTCCTCACAACAAAATCTAGTCTCAGCTCATCATATTGTAAGAACTTGTCCAAAACGATCTAAGGAGACTTTAACCTGAATTAATATAGCCAAAACTTCAGGTAGCATTCTCACTAGATCTTGTATCACACGGAATGTTGCAAGCACTGTAAATATGGTTGTGGCAGTTAACGGTGGATCCCCTATGATAGGACACCCGGCAAAAACTATAGATGCAGTAATGATGGGTGACATCCAGTAGAGTATGGTACCATATGTTCTATTAAATTGTGCTGAAGACAACCATTTGAACTCCACAGCTCGGAGATTTTCTATCAGCTCTTTAAATTTTTCTTCCCATGCTTGTAGTTTGATTATTTTCATACTATTAAGAATTTCAGATGTTATTCTGAGTCTTTCATCCTGTGCAGTCATGAACACAACTTGGCACTTCTTGAGGGTTTTGGCCTTGGAAATTTGAGTGTTAACTTAAATTTGTAACATTATTCAATCATCATTATACATCATTTTACAATTTAATAAATTTAATTGCACCAGATGTTGCAATGGAAACGACGTAAGGCAATAGCATATAACATTAATTAATGTTTTTTTGACAATTTTTGAAAGTCAGAAAAATATCAAGAAAAGGAATTTGGAGGAGATGAATGTGATGGCAAGGCAAATATGTTAAACTTCAACGATCAAATATGTTGAATAAATCTGCCACTATCGGAAGAGGAACATCTAATCCCATGACGCCACTGATGCATTGGGCTGAAGGTCCCTCACCAATTTGAAGAATATACGACTCTCTAATGATATTGCTCAAAGGAAACCAAGAAAACAATGTTATGACACCACAGGGCATTTATTATTAGCTCCATATTTGCTAAAATTTGCATTTTCTTTCTTACAAACATTCTGAAGCTAAGTCTCTTCTTGCATAGATGAAGATGAACAATTTGCAAATGATGAGGAGAATTAGGGATTTAAAAATATAAATTTCCATGCCTGCTAGTTCCTAAATAATATCCCAATAACTACAACACATATAAAGAGCAATTTCTTTGTAGGAAAAGAAAAGGCAAATCTGTTAAACTTAAACGATCAAATATGTTGCATAAATCTGCCACCAATGATGTTGAAACAGTACATTTATATTGGTCTCACGAAGAAGCATGAACCTGCCAAGTTCCAACGCAAAAATATTTCTTAAAATGTATATATGGAAATGTGTTCATCTCTTTATTGGATGCGTTGTGCATTTGATATTCATGAGTTCTCTTCGTGGGCGCACTTCTTCTTTCTTGGCACACACTTAATGTTTGATTCTTGGTGACATGCTTGGATTTTTCAACACCTGGATATTTGCTTGTTGGCTCTCTCGGTCTGCTGGCTGAGATTCGAAAAGTGGAATGACAAAAACCAAAAGTGGAATTGCGTGGGGGTGGTTCCCTGGGAGTGAGCTTCACCAATGCACAATATACACCTAGTAGACTTGAAACCCAAATAAACCATTCCTAAGAGATCTTTGATATGAACAATGAGGAAGTTTAATCTTGTTGCCACCGACAATATCAAAATCATAAAACGAAGTGCAAATAGAGCATTGCTTACCCATCCATTCACTATTCCATCTCATTGCTATGAACATATATGCCTCACATTCATTACAGAGCCTTGGCATTGTTATGACTACAATTCAATGACTTTTGTTGGTGCAATTAAAAACATTGTGTGATAGATGCAGCAAAAGGTGATAATGCCCATGTCATAGTACTCACACTAAGGTATGCCATTGATCATCATTGAGTATTGCAACCGTACAATATCTTGACTACAGCTCGACTATGATGCAAAGAATACAGTGAAAAAATCTTTGGGCCATATACCAATTGTTATGAGAATAAGAACACCGAATAAAGCTGGTGGATTTCTGGAAAAGCTCAAAAAGTTTAACTGTATTATTTTGCCCAGAAAATGTTACAACATCCCCAATCCAATAAATCATTCATGGGACTTTAAACACCCTAAGTAGCTAAAGCTTCCATCTTTGACCTGCTTCTCCAACCCATGAATGCCTTGATAAGCATTTCTTCTAGGGCTTCATCTTCCTCAACTTCTTTGGGAAAACTCTATGTCCCGCTCCTTATTACTCACATAATGAATATATGTTAAATCACCAATTCCCTACATCCAGAAGCTTCTTTCAATGGTGCATGTAGAATTGCTGCCAAAGGACAGGCTAGATATGTGTTCAAAAAAATAGCAACAAATTATTCATTAGCATGTATGCAGAGGATCTTTAGTACAGATAATGAGGAAGACGAACCCTTACCGCATAGGTAGAGTTAGGCTATTTGAGAGCATGTGGGGAAGATGGACAGTGTATTGATTAAACATTCAATGCACAATCACTGCAAGTCTTACCATTGACGACTGTGTTGTTGTTGGGCTAATGTGCAGGTTCAGACACGATCTCAGCCGTTCCAACAGTGCCGTATTTTTCCCGGCTATGTAAACTGTTTTTAGCAACTTTACCTTCTTGGAAATCTTGTGCCCATTTAGTGCAGTTATCCACTAACGCGTTCCCCACACTCTCTATGAAACCACCGACAATGTCTGCTAAAGCACTCTGTAATTCATCGACCACTTCCATAAAATTCCCTGTTGAACTGCAATCAATGTTCTTGCATAATCTGTATAAGGCGTTCCCTGCCCCTGCCTTCTTCCAATCCAGAGAGTCTCCTCCATGTTCAATAACCGTAACTTTCCTTTTACTTTCTTCTGCAAGATTATCGATTGTAGCCGGTGCATCTTCCATGTATACAACACTTGTAGTATCCAGAGCATTCTCTGCAGTTTGTTCCTGTAATGTTTTGAATACACTATCTGCCGCTTTACTCAGCAAGCTATCGGTTGCAGGATCTGAGTCCTCCACCAAATCCATCAGTTCACATGCTTCAGAGTATGCTTTTAAAGCATTTCTCCCACAATCAGGTGACAACCGAACGATTATATTGACCAATGAAACCGCTGTTAGCTTCAATGACAGTTTGCTCACGTATATGTAATGCTCTTCCACATCTAATACAGGGCCAGGATCTCTTTTCCACAAGAACTTCAAACCCGCTTTATTTTGTAATTTTGCAGGATCCAAACTCCGTATACCCACACATCCTGTTGATTTCTATAGTTTCTCAAAAACCAGATTAGGGTATTGCATTCTATACCATCCATGTTGCCCTCTTTCACAAGTTCCTTTGCTTTCTTGATGGAATTTCGGTTTGTTACAAACACGGTCGAAGGAGCCCCCCACAGAAGGTCCACTTTCTCCAAAATTGGCCTGTATTCTGAAAAATCCCCGTCCTCTGTTTCACCCGGCTTTGATAAAAACTTTGAGGATATTTTCTGCATACACCTATTATCCAACACGAACTCTGCCATAAACCAACAGAGTTTACTAGTATAAACCATAAAAGATTGCAGCCAATACACACATCGCAACAAAACCCATAAAAAGGCCCATAAGAAACGTATTTCTATTCCTTCCGAGCCAATCGTTTTATTTACCTTTTCATCAACAATACTTTTCTGCTTCTTGGATGCTGCTTCCTACAACTCAATGATGTACCTCGTCCAAAAGTCCTCTACCTGGAAATAGGTATACCATCTTTCATTTGGATTCCAGCTTTGCCATCTTCCATAGTACGCTACAGAGGTAAGACATCTCCAGCCGATGATTGCCCACCCTATCAGGATGAATACGACTTCCATGTTTGTTGTGATGAATTTTAACCGAGATTTGACACCAGGAAACACGTCTATAATTGGGCCCTGAACAAGCCATCAGGCGATTGAACTTAAAATACAAATTGTGACTGCTACTACGGCCGACGCGTCTAACACTGTTCTTGCAATTATGTTTTCAGGATAACATGCACAGGAGACAATCCAAGATTTGAGTACAAGATCTTCTACTGCTGCGAGGAGTTCTCTATAGCGTTACCTTGATTTGCTAAAATAATGGGAAGTTTTTGAGCGATGATATCCCGGATGCTTTTATTGGCTATTGTTGCAGAGCTGGAAGAAAGACATGAAGAGTCTCTGCCAAGAGTCTCATCGTCAGCCGGCAGTCTCTACGAAGAGTCTCATTGCCAGCAGAAGAGTCTCATCGCGAGCAAGCGAGGCCTGGCCTTTCATTGGCCCATTACCATGGAAAAAAACTATTTTTCTATGAAAAAAACAGATTAAACGGACGACAGAAAACACCCCAATCATCTAACACACAAAATCAATGGCTCAGGATCGCACACGTCACATTTTAGGGATGTTTTTCTCAGAGGGAACGCCTTACGGCGTAAAAATTAAAAAATTATATATAAGTAAAAATGAAAAAACATTAACAAAAATTATTTTTATTTATTATATTAGCCTTGGAGTGTTGTTTTCGTATTTCCAAAAAGGTTTTCCAGTTAATTTTTTTAATTATTAAACATAAACATACGATCACCCCTAATGTTATTACTTTCAGTTTGTGACTTGTTTCATAATCATAAGGTCAGTTTGTGACTTGTTTCTTAATCATAAGGTCTATTCGATAAGTAGGAACGTGTAAACTTCTGAGGGAATTCGATAATTAGAGATAACACAGAACGCTCTTCATTTTCCTGGAAATTCTGACAGGAATTCTGCGAATATTTCCACAGCGATAACAGTTTCGCTTGTATAATGGAGAATTAGATTATTGTTTTATCTTTCTTGTATAATGGAGAATTAGATTATTGTTTTATCTTTCATTTTTATTGTGTCAAATTTTTGTTGTGTTAAATTTAATGAAGTGAAATGATATTTTAGGGTTTATGTGTGATTAAAAATAGTCTATGAGATTATTAATTTTTTATTTTTTTGTAATTCAATTTTTTTCCCAATTTAAATTGACGATGAGTTGGTCTAACTTTCTAACAATTTTCTCTAAACAAATAATGCCAAGAAACTTATGCGAACATGTTCTCATAATTTTCTATGATGTCTTTGAATGCATCACATTCCAAAATGAAATGTTTTTCCAATTCCACTGCTCCAGACGTGCAAAATATACATACTCATTCTTCCCAAGCTTCTTTAGGCCTTTTCCACCGCCCTGTGTCACAGGGAAATTGATGTGAGTTGGTCCTTAATTGAGCAATAAGAACCTTTGCCCTCCACTAAATGCTAGCTCCATTGAACTATTTTTGTTGTAGATTACAAGTAGGGTTGAATTCCTCAATGTAGTGCTTCTTTTTACTCCTCTTTTCCCCATACCTTTTAAAGAAACTTCTCCATAACAAACTCCTTTAGCTCCTTGCTATTTGTGAGACATGCATTGAAGTAGATATTCCATTTTTGCATCCATGTGTAGTTTTGTTTCATCCATGTTTTCTTTTTTTACAAACTCCTTTAGCTCCTTGCTATTTGTGAGACATGCTTTGAGCTCCTTGCTATTTGTGAGACATGCGTTGAGGTAGATATTCCATTTTTGCATCCATATATAATTTTGTTTCATCCATATTTTTTTTTCACTAATTCTAGCCGAGTCCTCTCCGTTAGACCCAACCCAGCAGGGTCCTCTCCCTTGGAACCAGTGTAGTGTTGAATGACATTTTTCCGTTACTTTTTGTTACTGTGAACAATTTACATACCCAGTGTAGTGTTGAATGACATTTTCCGTTACTTTTTGTTACTGTGAACAATTAACATACATAAGTCTGAGTGTGACTATATTTCAGAATTCAAATGATCGAGCTTCTGATTAAGTGCCAATTCCTTAATCAATCGTCTTAGATTTATGAAGTCTCTTGACTCTACATGGAGCAGCATGTATAAAAATCACTTTTGTTAATTTACATACTCAATGATCTTTTACAGTTGTTTTTTCATGTTCGTATATTTGTTTTTTTTCTACCGAGTGTAGCGAATTTACTTGTAAGTGCAGAGCACAGAGAACACAAAGCGAGCAGCTAACAGAAATTTAGGTAATGTGAATAATAATGGAACTGTGTTGGGTTAATAGATTTATAATTGTTTATTTATACCATTAGCTAATGTGAATAATAATGATGGAACTGTGTTGCGTTAATAGATTTATAATTGTTTATTTATATTATTATTTAAAGTTTTTTATGAGCTGACACTAAATTTTTATTTATACAATTATTTAATTTTTTTATGAGTCAATATTAAATATTATTTTGGCCACGGACAAACAGCTTTACACATCATACTAAGTTGTAAAATGCTCAGCGCAATAATTTAAGAGTATTTTAACTGCTGTTATGGTTGTTGAATTCTCTAAAGACTCTCTGAATTATGTTGTCAAGCTACTCATAATTAGTGCTGAATTTACTGCTATAGTGATGAATTTGTTAATGTTGATCTAATGCTATGGCTAATTGTTCAGTACTCATGCACACACCCCCACTCTTGTCATGAAGTTCTTGTTGCTACAATGTTCTTAAAAAGAGAACCAGACATTTTTTTAGTACATTCAACGAGATACTAGACATGTCAGTTATACTAAGTTGTAAAATGCTCAGCGCGATAATTTAAGAGTATTTTAACTGCTGTTATGGTTGTTGAATTCTCTAAAGACTCTCTGAATTATGTTGTCAAGCTACTCATAATTAGTGCTGAATTTACTGCTATAGTGATGAATTTGTTAATGTTGATCTAATGCTATGGCTAATTGTTCAGTACTCATGCACACACCCCCACTCTTGTCATGAAGTTCTTGTTGCTACAATGTTCTTAAAAAGAGAACAAGACATATTTGTAGTACATTCAATGAGATACTAGACATGTCAGTTAGGCAGATTCTTGGTGATACATGATGATCTCAAACATATCTACCTAGATTGACATTTGCATCTGCGTGCTTTAAACAAATAATGCATGAAACACGATGTTAACTACGATATACAAGCAAGCCATTGATTCAAAACATAATCACATTCAGTACTGAGTGAGTGCCCTCGTTATTCCAACAGCTTAATCCATGCACAGCTAATCTTAGTAAAATAACTGGTTCAAAAACTCTTCTTACAACACAATTTAAAAATACTAGGCAATGAAAAATTTATCAACTAATAACAGAAGCATCATCCAAAATACTAGTCATTGAATATGGAATACAGATGGAACATGGTACTCTTTAACGGGGAGCTTGTTTACGTACAAGAATCCTTCAAACCCAATTCTATATTACAGCAACTTTGGGGGGCAATGCATAAATTATATGACCCTAAAGTTAAAAGCTAGGGTCAGCAAGTTACAATTAACCTGATGATTCCCATGCCTGGACCCAATTCAAATCCAAGGTGGGCCAATTCCTTTACCAGAAGAACGCTCATCATCGTATATCTGGATGAAGTACTTTCTAAGCAGCCATTCATTATTATCTTTTTCCTGGGTATTAGATCCTACTCTAGAAGAAAGTTCATGTGAAGCAGTTACAGAGATATGAGGATAGCTCAAAACAAACAAAACGGTTTGGTATACACAAACTGTCATCTAACATAACCTACAAACTAGGATCTCTCTTTAACCTGCAGCCACTCTATCAGATCGAACATTTGCTTCCAATACGGCATGACATTTACCAGTTGAATCGCTCATCTCACTCTCCCTTTGCTCATCTCTTTGGCTAGAACTCAAATTGCTTATTTTAGATAGAACTTGAGGATAGCCATTGCCTCCTTGCTGCATAAACTGTGACTGTGTCTCTCTAGGACCATTTCTTTCTGAATCTCCTACTCTATCCTTTCTTTGAAAATTCCTCAACATTACCTGTTTCACATAATCCAACAATGTCAAAAAAGTTTCATATCCTAAGGCCAATAAACCACACTGACTTGTCTACGCTACCACGAAAGATATGTTACCTTTAGTGATTCATTCTCAGAAGCAAGCTTTTCAGATTCCTCTGCTATAAGATTTATTTCATTTCTGAGTGCCATGTTCTCAGAAGTCAGTGTCTCAACTTTTGCAGACAACTCTTCGCATTCCATCTGTTTCATGGAAGTCCTTGGCAGCTTTCTTTCCACCTCTCGCGGTGGTTTGCCTTCCTCTTCTCCAGTGGAACTTACAGAACGCTGTTCACATTAACATCCACGTCATTCATATCGTTGTGCTCTTCTAGTTATACGGTCTCTTCAAACCGTGGTCCTAAAGATGTGCGCGACACATGTCAACAATGACCGACGGGATCGGCGAAGGCCCACATTATCACTTTTCTTCTCCTATCAAAAAATTGAATATTCTTACTTTCTTGATACGGGGTTAATTTTAAGTTCAATTTTGAATATTTATTTTTCGTGGTTTTTACGCCTCGTTTCCGTGGAATCATTTCACCTTCTTGTGTGTTTTTCATTTTATTCAATTTGGTGTTATAAAATTTTAGTATTTTTTTAATTGATGTCGAATTTTAATTGAATTTTTGTTTAAATAATTTCCGAAAGTAAAATTTTATAAAATTTTAAATATATAATACTAATATAGTTATATAAATTAAATAAATGGAAAATATTGAAATACATTAATATATAATAAATATCAAAATATTTATATCATAATATATTTTATATTATTTCTTTGGATATGGGTAAGTAGGAGGCAATTCTCTTAGCGAATTGACGATATTAAGCATATGGAGGGTATTCAGTTTTACATGGTTTTTATTCGGCCTATTTACTCCACGCATCCCATCACCTCGGTTTGTGAGGACCACCTTGCTCCTTCTCTTGGTTTTTTACCCCATCGCAACCTGACTTCCCTGCCATTCCTTCTCTGGTTGCTTTCCCTTCCGCTCAGCACCACTCCTCCCATTCTTGTAACTATGCCCACATCATGAGCAGTGACAGAGGGCATGGTCGTCACTCTAGGCGTGGACGAGGCCGAGGAATAACCCATCGGTGGCATGGTTTTCCTTGAATAACAGTGATGAGCTAGCCTGCACTCACAGATAGCAGCTAGAGATGGTTGTCCTCACTATTGGTTTGACCACTGAGTTATGATAGGTTTTCCCACCTGTGAAAAAAATAGATTTCCCCTTATAAATATGCCACATTTATTAGTTTGTCCCTTATAAGCAATAAACTATAATATGTAAATGGAAATGGAACTGTCCACTCAAACTTAAGTGTTTTGGTTAGTTGATGTGGAGGAATAAGATCTTGAAGTGGGATAATTTATGCAAGAGGGGGTTCAAAGGGCCAGGGAGATGTGTCACGCGTGTTTCGACATCTGAGGATGTGGAACACCTATTTTTAAAATGCCCATTCACTATCTCCATCTGGATGGGAGTGTTGGACATCTTAAAGTTGTTTGTTGATTGGAACAACAAGTCTATTGATGTATGCCTTAAGGACTAGGGTTCTCTAGTTATATGACTTGGTGCACTCTTCCCTTATTTATTTTTTGGGGCATTTGGTGCAACATAAATGCTAGAATATTTGAGGAATCTTGTATGGACATCAAGAGGACTTGCATATCAATTGCAACATATTTCAATGAATTTGGTCCGACAAAATTAAAGAGGTATGAGAGACGTCTTCAACTCTTGAATATTTGGGACAGGTTACTTGTTGGTTTCTTTGATGGGGTGGCCTACAATGATCATTGTGGGAGCGGGGTTTGTATGTTATTAAACTGGGTTATTACTATCATTTTATCTGGAACAATTAGGTGGGCACTAATACCCATGCAGAGGTCATTGCACTATGGGGGTTATGTTCTATGCTAGATGGCTCTCCATAGCCTTTTTGATGGTATTCGGAGACTCAAAGGTGGTTATTGATTGGGTTCAAAATCGATCTTCTTTCGATACCACCATGCTCATAAATTTGATGGAGAGAATATTACCGATTATGGATGAATTTCAGGACTTCTCCTTCTCTCATTTATATCGAGAGCAGAATTTAGTTGTTGATGGGTTATCAAAAGAAGAACTCAACAAAACATTTAGGGGAATTTTTTACTCTTCCTTTTACAATGAAAGTTTCCAGGAATCAGGGAATATTCAAATGATATACTCATCTACTATACAGGGATCGAGGAATATTCAAATGATATACTCGTCTACTATACAAGGATCTCTACTATATGTTTTATTATTTTATTTTTTTGTGTGAATGGAACACAATTGTAATATCTAGAGTGGCCATACACTATGGATATTTCCCCTAATACGTTTTGATGATCTTTTATGTGTACTTGGACAATATAAATACTTGTATATATTTTGGCTATTAGGCGGGAAGTGATAACAATCTAGGAGGTTTGCTAGTAGAATAGATATGGGGAATATGTAGGTGGGTATGTTGTTATGGGGAATATGAATGTGATATGCATGTTATATGTAAACATCTCTTATAATAGAAAGTTGGTTTTTTCTCTCCTAAAAAAAGGAAAAATATAATATGTATAGTGATACAATATGTCATTGTTGTGGTATTGCTAAGCCATTGTGTATGATACCGTTGGCATTGTAAAGGGTTAGGCCAATCAATGGCACCATGTGTCAAAGGCATGTTGTGATAGGGATTCCATAGGTCATAAGTTCAAATCAATTTAAGTCATTCAAGGTTTGAGACTATCATTTATTCAAATATTTCAAGGAAGAGAGTAAAATTCAATGAAGTGATATTTGAATAATGAGTGTGTGTGTGTTCGAGGGGGGATATTGCCCATTTTCTATTGCATTAAAACCCGTGATTTATTAACAACATTCTTATCTCAAGAAGTCGGTTCTTTGTGTTAAGTGTAATATATTTAACGAGCATAAACATCAATTATTAAACAATTATTCAATAGATATGAATTACAAAAAGGTAAATAAGAGAGACAATTCTATAGAACGTCTAGAGTATAACCTCATATTGATAATCTACAAAAGAGATAGCAATGTTCATGGGCCTCTTCAAAGGGGTAACCTCCTTTGGGCAAATCTTCACTACAACAACAACACTTGATGAAACATTCCATGGCTTGCTAGCTCCATAAATAGTTTATCCTTGCTACTTGTGGTCCCATCATTAAAAAGTGCCAACTACTTAATAGACCTCATTTAACAAAGAGGGTCCTTTTACATTGAATAAATACTAACTACCTACCTAAAATGCCTTATTATACCTCCTATAGGCAGTGTATAATGCATTCAAAATTGAGTTTGACCATCTCTTATTTACCTGTTTGGCTAAAAAATTAATTGCATTTTATAAAGTTGACAGTATTTTCAATGGGCCTCCTTCACTTTTTGAGACTTCCCATATGAGTTGGTGGCTTGCAGTTCCTTTTCTTAGTGTTGACACATCCTCAATAAGCTCGAAAAATTGTGACAACAAATTTTAATTTGCCTAATGTTCTATCTTGGAACCCTTTAGATCAAGCTAAGGCAAACCGGATTGCAGTGATAATTCATTTATAGATATGATATTTAAAAACATATTGTTAATAAATATATACAAATTCAACAAATTTAATTAATAATCATTATAAAAAGTCAATGCTTACAATAAATGAATTATATAATTAAGAAAGCAATTGTTTATTTACAACGTGGAAATGCTCCCATCCCATTACTTAACTTTGAAGGGAAAGGAGCAATATTTTCTTATTTACATGATTGTATCATGTCTTTAGGTTAATACCAATGGTTTTTTGGGATATGTTTAATGATAGGAGATAGGGTTAGTTTGAGTGGTAGTATCTAAGTGCTACTAATTTGATTGTGTGATGAAATGGTTGTGTTTTGTTTTTTGTTTTTTTTTTTTTGTTTTGGCTAATTTTAACCAAAAATCTTCTAGAATTTTTTAAAAGATTGAGTTTAAGTTATTTAATCTAAGTTTTTTCAAGTGTTGAATCTATTTATGCATGCATTCAAAAATGTATTTTAAATAATAATTAAAAATCGATTAATAAAATCATTTCATTCATAAATTAGACTAAACTGTTGAAAATTATTACTTCTTTATATTGCTTCCTTCACTAAAACTACAAACTAATACTACAATCTAATGGAAAAATAATCAATTGAGATTTTATAAGATTTAACCACATTGCATTTTTTTCATGCAAAGGTTAATAGTGATTCATTGTATTTTTTGGTGTACACTTCATTGAATAGTTATTTCTCTACTAAGTTGCCACCTATCTTTTGATCCAGGTAGATATTGGTGGCCACCCACCTATTCCACTTGGACTCCCACCGTTATTTCTTTTCAATTTCCTTAATTGTAGCACAACTTACTACTTTTGGCAGTTTTTTCGGATCTTAAACTTCCAGAGCCGTTTTGAGGGACTAAAAGACATTTTTAGGGAAACCAAAGAGACCAAAAAATTGTCAAGCCAAATTTACCAATTTGTTTTCGACCTCTTCTTTGAGATCTTCGAAACGAGGTATTATGATAGCCAAACGGAGATCGTATGCCAAAGTTACGACCCCAGGAAGTTGATGTACCAATTTACCCAAATGGGGCCCACAGTTTTGGCGCTTCATCTCCTAGAGTTAGGTTTTTGGATGTTTAGGGTTTTCCATTATTTCTCAATAATAAATGGGTCTTTGAGCCTCATTGTAACATAGTTCAGAGGCATGTAGCCACCACATCTCTTCTCAGAGATAAGCTACCATGCTCGAGCTAGTTTTACATCTGTTTGTTTGTAAGCATATTTCAATATTTGATATTAATGAAATGAAGTGTTATTTCTGTTGCATCTCTGTATATATGGTTATATCAGTAATTTGTTGTGTTCCTGTTTAAGTTCGGATCAATGGTATCAGAGCGGTCTGCTCTTTCTCTATTTTTCTTTGCATGTCGCCAACGAGGTTGGGATATGAGTTAGGGCTCGAACTGGTAGAACCTTTGCAACACCAGCCTCACAAATCTGACGGCCTCCCATGGCAGAAGGGAAGAAAGACGAGGGGGAAGGAGATCCTTTCAAAATCTTGCTCGAAAAAGCCCTAAAGCGACAAAGGAACGCGATGATGGACAACTTTGCCTAGATCCTTCAGCGGCAACCCAAAGGCAACACATCTTCTTACAATAGCTACTCTCGAAGTGCCACACCCTTTAAGGTACAAGTTAACTTTGACATCTCCATGTTTGAAGGTTAGATAGATGCGGACGATGTAGATAAATGGTTAAATTTGCTAGAAGGATATTTTTCTGTTCATGATTTTTCCAGCCGAGAAAATATCACTTTTGCACTTCTCAAAGCCACCCCCCACGTTAAGGATTGTTGGGAAACCTACTATGAGAAGAAGGACGAAAGTGCACCCTCACTATTTTCAGCCGCACCTACTTGGAATTCATTCCAGGATGTCATCAAGGAGCAGTGCTACCCTGTTAGTAGCTATGAGGATAAATACATAAAGTGGACCACACTACGACAGGGAAGGGACCAAGACGTGTCATAGTTTACCAATGTTTTTCATAACCTTTGCACGAAGTTGGGTATCAAGGATTCTGAGTGACATTTGGTTCTCAAGTACTGCGGCTACCTACATAGGTACATCCAAGATGAGATGGATTTCCTATACATCTCTTCGCTTGGCATGACGTACAGATACGTTGTCAAGATTGAGCATAAGTTTAAATAGAAGAAGCGAGACTTTGGATCTACAAATCCGAAGCAAGGGAAAGGCACCCCTAAACTGTAGAGCAAAGGACAAAGGAAAGGCGGGGCGACCCGAGACAACCTGCAAAAGCTACAAGCAAAGAAAAACACCATGAAGACAAAGAAGGACATGTGAAAATGGTGTGAGTTCCATAAGAGATCCACTCACAACACGAGTGAGTGCCGGGCCAAGAAGTCACTGGCGGCCAAGCTGAAGGCTTCTGAATCAAATGAATGTTCTGAATCTGAGTCAGAACTCGAAAAGGGGAATGAAAAAGGGAAGCAGACCATTGATGTGGAGCCCAGTGCCACCATGGCCACCACCAAGATCCAGAAGAATGAGCCTGAAGATCCAGAGGAGGGGAATACCTCTTCCACTAACAGATGTGGGTGAAGGGTTCTCCATTGCAGTTCATTGTCGAAAATGGGAGCCAAAAGAACCTCATTTCAACAAAGATCGTGAAGAGGCTAGGCCTATCGACTACATCACATCTACAGCCATACACCATTGGGTGACTTCACCAAGGACGAGATCTTTACATCAACCAACAGTGTCGCCTTCCTTACAACATCAAGCCCTTCACAAATGAGGTACTATGTGATGTTTCCCCTCTTGAATTTTGTGATGCATTATTAAGACGACCATACTTGTGGAAACGACATGTTGTATATGAGTCTAGTCCTCGCTATGTGATTATTACTTTAGGAAATAAGTTGTACAAGATACCGGAGGTAGCCCCACCTACTGTCGTCTCTTTAATCACTACAAAGCAATATAGTAAGATCATTTCACAGACTAGGAAATTCGTTTTCCTTATGATTCACCCTTAAGGAAAGAAGAATATTATGGCCACGGCTTCCAAACAGGACTCCACACAACAACAACAGATGGAAAAGGTCGTGGAGGAGTATAGGGACATTTTCTCCTCATCTACGGGGGTGCCTTTTCACTGTAAGGTCAAGCACTTCATCATTCTGACCTTAAATGCGTCGCTACCCAATGGATCGATCTATCAATGCTCTATTCCAGAGAACAATGAGATCAAGAGGCGGGTCAGGAGTTGTTGCAGAAAGGGAACATCAGGCCAAGCTCATCACCCTATGGGAGCCCGATTGTATTGGTACAGAAGAAGGATGGGACCTGGAGACTCTGTATTGACTATCAGGCACTGAACAAGATCATTGTACGAATAGGTACCCAATCCCATGGATTGATGACCTTCTAGACCAACTCAAGGGGGCCAAATATTTCATCAAGATTGATTTGAAGTTTGGTTATCACCAAGTGCCTATTGAACCCTCTGATGTGTGGAAAACTGCCTTCAAATCCAAGGAGGGCCTTTTTGAATGGTTGGTCATGCCTTTTGGGTTAAAAAATGCCCCCGCAACCTTCATGAGATTGATGGACGACATCTTGCGACCCTTCACCAATGCATTCGTGGTGGTGTATTTAGATGACATCTTGATCTTCGGCTAGAGTTGGGAAGAGCACCTCCACCACATTTGACAGGTCCTCCAAACCCTATGACAACACAAGTTGTGTGCCAATTTGGAGAAATGCACTTTTGGCATGACCCAGGTTCAATATATGGGGTACATCATTGATGAGCAGGGTGTGCATGTGGACCCAGCCAAGATACAAGTCATTCGGGATTGGCCATCCCCAACCACTCTAATAGAGCTCCGCAACTTTTTGGGTCTTGTCAATTTCTACCGCAGGTTCGTGTTGGGGTTCTCTCATATCACTTAGCCTTTAAGTCAAGTCACCAAGGGTGGAGCGAAATAAAGATTCTTTTGGTCTGAAACCTAACCGAAGGCGTTTATCAAGTTGAAGCATCACCTTTGCTCTACATCATTACTCACATTACTAGACTTGCAGTCCATTTAAGATTGAGACAGATGCCTCTGCTTATGCTATTGGTGCAGTTCTTACTCAGCAGGGGCATCCACTGGCTTACAATAGTGAGACACTTTCAGACACAACATGAAAGTATCCCACCTGTGACAAAGAAATGTATTCCATTATGCAGGTGTGCCGTCAATGGAAGCATTACATTATGGGGAAGGGAGCGATCATCCACACAGACTACCGACCCCTGTAGTTCATACAGACATAAGGGAAGTTGCGGAACAATCTTCATCATAAATGGTCCACGTACCTGCAACAGTTCCATTTAAACATTAAGTACGAGAAGGACATCGCCAATAATGTTGTAGACTGCCTCAGTCGACCACCAATCATGGCGCTGATCACTGTGCTCGACTCCTATGGGCACGAGACTTTGGGGTGGCTGCATCTTTACGAGAGCGATCCAAAATTTGGAAGCACATACCAGACACTCCTAGAAGGTAAGCAAATTCCAAATTTTCACCTCCAAGATGCATTGTTATGCCACCTGGGACACATCTGTGTTCCTTCAAGTGAGCGTGTCAAGATGATTTGGGAAGTGCACTACAGTCGGGTTGTTAGACATTTCGGACTAGAGAAAATCGTGTCAGTACTGAAGAAGTATTTTTATTGGTCGAACCTTCGTTGGATGTTAGGAAGTACAATAGATCTTGCACTGCATGTGCCATTTCCAAACCAACCATCAAGAAGCAATGCCTATATACTCATTTGCCTCTCCTAGTCGACCTTGGGAACCCATCTACATGGATTACATGTCGAGCCTTCCTTCTACTGAGCACGACAATGACTGCATTTTCGTGGTCGTCGACAAATTCTCTAAGATGGCCATTATGGTGGCCTGCAAGAAGATTATCACAACAGAGGGCATTGCTAAGTTCTTCTTTGAGCGACTGTAGGTACACTTTGGGATCCCACAGTCCATTGTCTCAGATCGGGACAACAGATTTCTAAGTGAATTTTGGTCAAATATTTGGTCGATGTTGGATACCAAACTTACTAAGTCCACGACTTTCCACTCCCAAACTGATGGCCAAACAAAGGTTGTCAACAGGATGATCGTACACATCCTGCACATGTACAACTCGAAGCATCCATGCACATGGGATGAAAGCCTTCATTATGTCCAACACAACTACAACAAAGCTCTCCATAGCTCAACATGCCACAACCCCTTTCAGGTCGGGAAGTGATTTCAGCCATTATGTCCCATTGATGTGGCCATACCATTTGCAACCACTCGGGCAGATTCGAATCGCATCCAGACCAAAGTCGACAAGGATAACAACTTCATTGAGCGAATTCAACACATCCACCAGGAGGTCCATGATATATTGGACAAAGCAGCGCCATGATCAACATCAGGTGTCGCACAAGTTCCAGGTGGGCAACAAAGTTTGGCTACATTTGTAGAAGGAGCGCCTCGCTAGACCCCACCGCAAGCTTCACCCACTTCGATATGGGCCATACACCATCACCAAGGCTATAGGGACAATGCCTTCAAGCTCAATATTCCACCTTTCCTTGGTCTGCACCCAATGTTCAATGTAGATCGCCTTCGACCATATTTTCCACCATTGTTGGACACAACCGACATTGCAGAACAACTCACACCAACATAGCTAAATGCAGACTACATGGAACATGCCACAAATGTTCAAATCATGGACATGCAGATCAAGAACACTTGCCAACAAAAGATCCAAATGTATCGGGTTGTCAAAGTTGGCCAACTCCTGCACCAAGGCAAGTGGCTCACCAGGGACCAATTTCAGCAGAAGTTTCCCCATCTCATGGAGGCACTCAATGCAATGGGGACCATTGCTTCGTATGGTGGGGGGACTGATCCAGGTGGATATTGGTGGCAACCCAGCGATTCCACTTGGACCCCCACCATTGCTTCTTTTTACTTTCCTTAATTGTAGCACAACTTACTATTTGGCACTTTTTCAGATCCTAAACTTCTGGAGCCGTTTTGAGGGACTAGAAGACGTTTTTAGGGAAAATACGGAGACCAAAAAAGTCTCAATCTAGGTTTATTAGTTTGTTTTCGGCCTCCTCTTCAAGATCTTCAAAATGAGGTATTATAATAGCCAAATGAATATCGTATGCCAAAGTTACGACCCCAGGAAGTTGATGTACCAATTTATCCAAACGGGGCCCGCAGTTTTGGCGCTTCATCTCCTAGGGTTAGGCTTTTGGATGTTTAGGGTTTTCCATTATTTCTCAATAATAAATATGCTTTTGAGCCTCATTGTAACACAGTTTAGAGGCATGCAGTCGCCACATCTCTTCTCAAAGATAATCTACCATCGTCTGAGCTAGTTTTATTTCCGTAATGTTTGTAAGCATATTTCAGTATTTGATATTAATGAAATGAAGTGTTATTTTTGTTGCATCTCTGTATTTACGGTTATATGAGTAATTTGTTGTGTTCTTGTTTAAGTTTGGATCATCTTTCCACTATCTTAGGCACTTATTTCTTATCAGTTAAGACTTTATCCTTTAACACTACATAGGTGCATGCGTCTTCAAAGACCACCTTTAATATTTTATTATTATTTTAAACATTACTAATAAGGAGGACAAAGAAAACTCCAAAAAAAACCACTAAGTTAATAAATAAGACCTTTAATACGTTAATAAGCATGACCTTTAATATTATTTTGTTATTTTAAACAATACTAATAAATGGATTTTTATTCACCATTTAAGGATAGCAAATAACAATCAATAGAGAGCTAAAAGAAAACTCCTGCAAAAAACCAACTCATTTTATTCTTCATTCAAATGCAATTTTAAGATTTATGTGAAGAAACAATATAATAAAAATAAACCATAAAAATGTTAGGTAAAATCTTGGATATAAACTCATTGATAACATAATTTATTTAAGTTTACAATTTTCATTCAAAATGTTATTTTAGGATTTACATTAGGTGCAACTTAATTATTTGAAGTTATTGTTTTTTTGCTAGAATTTGATGGCAGATTTATTATGATATTGTGAATTTTCCTTGCTTAAAATGAACTTTTTAAACCAAATGGACTCAAGGCCTTGAAAAAACCTAGGGCACTCACTTTACATAGATTTCAAAATTTAAACTTACCATTCTCAAATTTTCCAATGGGATTTTCGATGAATAGACAAACTAATAGACAAATTAAGCTTTTACATTATTAATATAATGTGAAAAAGTTAAATGGATATAAATAATATTTTGAAAAAAAATGCACAAATGAACTCCTATACCACTTGCAATAAAACATATATCTTTCTTGAGTGTCAACATAAAAATGGCTCTTAAAAGGTTATGAAATGTGTCATGGAAAAACAAACAAGTTACCATATTATCATTTTATAATTAATAATCATAACCATTAAAAAATCAATCGTAACAAAAATTATTAGTCCCTCTTAGTTAGGGACTATAGTTTTTGGTACGAAGTGAATGTTTGTGTTTTTTGTAAGTTCAACATTGGTGAGGCTACATCATGGTCATGTCCAAGAATAACACTTGAGTAGGGCAAGGAATTGAACCAGTGACTTAACATCTAGGAGCGCCTTAACAACACACCCGATCACAGTATATCCAAGACCCCATGGACACAAAGTGAATGCTTGTTGAATTTGTATTAATTACTATTTTTTTGAAACTTTTTTAAAGTTTTGTAAAATTATATATTAATCTCATTTTTATGTAAAGAAAAAAACATTTATTGAATATTTTAAACTTATATATTTAATTTTTTATTGGTTTAACTATTATGATGGTATTTAATTTTCACATTAACACAACTCACATATTGCAACATTTTAGATACTCTATGCAACTTTAAATGATTTGTTGTCCATGTAAGTTGTTTGTATAATTATTATTATCTAAAGTGATCACTCTAAACAATGGTGTAATCCAAACTCTAATCACCCTACTACCTCACCACTTGTTCTTATACTAGATTGAATATCTTCCATATGTGATGACCACCATTTTTGTTCACCTTTTACTATCCATCTTTATTTTCTTTCTTGGAATTGGAGCAAAGGACATGTCGTAATGACATCCCGCATAGTTTGGCCCCCTGACACACTAGACTTTTGAAGAGATACTTTCCCTCCAAGCTCGTTCGACTAGTTGATCCTCAACCTCCAGTGAAACATTGACAACCCTTATATATATATATATATATATTCAAAGGGTAAAAGAAACCCAAAACATTATCGACACGCCCTTGCACCTCTGGGTGCAATGCTAGTTTTAACAATGTGATTGCATAATTCCTTTTTAATTTTTGACAATTCTTCTTTAGAATTTGTTAATAAGATTTTTGTGTAAATGGATTCATCGTCTTTAAAAACTTGGAGTGTAAATTTCACAACTTAAATTTATAATTTCAACAAATTTCTATTAAATTTTAGACACCAACCATGTATAATAATCAATTAAAAATGGCCACAAAACCCAAAGAACTTGATTTCACTTGAAATTTATTAGACTATAAGTTAATTGGTTTTGTTTTAATTATAAAAATTCACTCCCATTATAAAGAGTTGTATGGATAACTTGCAAGTCAAATATTGACCAGATAATGTTTAACTTAAGAAGTGTCCAAATATACATAAAGATACACACATAGAGGTCCCACACCAAGGTAAATGTGTCATTAAAGACTAGAACTTGTATGAGAAGAAAATGGAACTTATATCTTGTCGTGAAGAAAAATTTAGAACATTCTAAGAACACAAATTTCACAACTCAAACTTATGATTGTGGTAAATGTCTACTAAATGTTAGATCAAATTGACTAAAAAATATACCAAAGTAACACTAAAACATTTTAGGCCACTGTCCATGTCTAATAATCAATTAAAAAAGAGCCATATGGCCCAAAGGACTTAATTTTACTTGACATTTATTAAACTACAAGCTAATTGAAAATTGTTTTTTTTTAAATTATAAAAATTCACTATCCCATGAGGCTCTCGATTAACGATGACTAGGTGTATTATTTGTTGAAGTTTGTAGTTATGGTCAATCTTCATAATATATTTTTATCTTTGATATTTATGTAAAGCATGTTCTTCATGCTCATAAGGAAATTAAATTATTTTTATCTTTATCAAAAGACAAATTTATGTTTTTGTTTTGACACCAGAAGTTGTCCAAGTCGTCCCTCTTCTCTTCAAGTTAGCCCAACTATTCAAGGCATCCTTTTGACTTGTGGATCATTATATATTTGTGACACTCATCCTCCTCTCAAACTCAATTCAATCTGATCAACAAGACAATATCCTTTAGCCATACAAAGGAATTTAAGGAGTAGAATGAAGATCAAGTAGCAAATCAAAGGTGTCTTGAACCTTTGTGGTTCATCTCTATGCAAGAAGGTTGAATTTCTATGGTTCATCTTTGTGCAAGTAGGTTGAATCTTTGTGGTTCATCTCTGTGCAAGAAGGTTGAATCTATGTGGTTCATCTATGTGCAAAAAGGCTAAATCTCTATGGTTCGTCTCTGTGCAAAAGGGTTGAATCTCTTGTGGTTCATCTATGTGTAAATGGTTGAATCTCATGTGGTTCAGCTTTGTGGAAAAGGGCCAAATCTCCTATGGTCTAAGTCTGTGGAAAGACAATTGAATTCTCTATGTACTCTTGTGGAAGATAGACCTCTATTGCAATCAGTTTGAAGAGGGCTTGACTTGGACACTTGGTGGATGTCCTTGCTACTTAATTTGTCCATAGTATTGACTTTGATATCTCTTATTTAATTGATTTTATAAGGAAAGAATTGTTGGGTTTTTACCCCAAGTTGGTTTTCCCAGGGTAAACGTTGTGTTGATTCTATGCATTATGATCTCTACTTTCTTATTCTTGTATGGTTGAATTTATGAAGTATAAAATGTTGGAAATGATAAAATAAGACACATAATCATCAAATCCCCCATGGGTGTTAGCTTACAATTTTTTATTATTATAAAAATTCACTCCCATTATAAATATGTGTATCGATAACTTTAAGTCAAATACTAACTAGATAACACTTGACTTAACTAGTGTTTGATATACATAGAAATACATCCATAGAAATCCCACACCAAGCTATACAGCTCAATAAAGACTATAATTTGGATGGGAAGAAAATTAAACTTGCATGTCAATATTTACCACCACTTTAGTTGGCTACATGGAAATTGTTATAATAACAATTAGAGTGAACACAATGGTCACTTTATTGTCTTTTACTTTAATATAATTGTATTTAAACTAAGTAGTAGGGACTAGCTATTATGTAGCACTTGTTTAAAAAACATGGCATCATACATTGGTCACTAACTCTTATGTAACCCAAACTTGAGAGACTAGGAAGGATCTTATCTTGTCCTTCCCCTTGAAGAGCAACATTGTCATTAAAACTAGAGGTGTCGAAACCACTATAAAATCAATATTGATACTTAAGTGGCATCATCAAATTATGTATCCTTCCATTGGATTCTGACCTTATGAATTGTCCAATGGTATAGTCAACTTTTTCTAGTGGTTAGTAGTGCCACTAATGTAATCAAATGGATTGATCTTCATCAAGTTTTGGAAGGCTGGTGTAAAATCGACAATTTGACCCATAACTTACTTCAAATAGTTCACATGAAAGCTTTGGTGAATCCTAAAGTCTAGTGGAAGAGACAATTGATAGGTAGCTTTCCAACGTGTTTGAGTATTGTGTAGGGAGGATAAAAGTTATTGTCTTTGAAAGAGAACTATTTGTAGAGCTACAGAAAAAATAACACATGGTCCTATTCATCAATAGAACACTTGGAGTGATGATATCAACCTATTACTTCATTCAATTGTGATATGAAAGTAGATTATCCTTATGTGTGCGGAGAATGGTTATTCTAGTGTTAAGTTTGCAATCTACTGCATGAACCTTAATGCCTGATAGATAGGAAGTGACTAAAGGGGAATTTTGTGTTAGAAAGAAAGAGAGATAAATGACATAACATAGGCAAAAAAATATATAAAACACACAAGGCACCATGATTTATCATGGAAATCCTATACCGAAAAAAATAACACTTAATAAATATATTAGCCTTGGCCAAATTGACCAAGCCAAGCCAAAATTGGCCAATCAAGGCATCTTAAAATGGATTTATTGATCCATATTGGATCATTATATTGTTTTTCATCCATACCGATGCTTTCAGAGTGGAAAAAGTGGAGGAATCAACTCACAGGACGCTTTTTTACCAGCAGAACCCAGTTTGGTAAATTGTGGTCTGAAACCTTATGGGAGCATTTTGAGGCATCAAATGACGCCTTTTGGGGGGTAAAACTTTGTTGCTTTAATTCCACACCTTTTCTTCCTATTCTACATGCATAGACCTTTCCAACAGTGCAAGAATAATGTCAATTAGAGTCCATATGCAAAAATTATTCCACTCAAAGGTTGACCTTCCTATTTTCACTGCAATGTGTTCGAGAGAATGCCATGTCAACCCCCATAGTTCATGGAAATGGGCTATCCATGTGATTATGATGAAAAAGACTCTAGAAGAGTCTATATTGTAACTTTGGTCAAGAGTTGAGGTAGTCAAACCTAACCACTAGTATGTTATAGGTTTGTGTTATAATTGGGCCACTAGGAAGAAAATGGGTTCCATTCTTTCAAGTGCATTTGTTACATGGCTAAGCAAAAATAGCCGAGAGAGATATGAAATAGACATAGAGAGGATTTGTGCACTGTATTAGCCCACAAGCCATAGACTACACTTATTTATAATTGCAGAATTTTTCTATTTAGAGAAGGAGAGTAGAGCGACATCACCTTACAATTGGGTTTTTCTCCCAAAAGGGTTTCCTAGGTCATATCTTGCGTTAAATGTGTGTGTGATATTTTATTTGATTGTTCTCTATTTTCTGCATAATTTTAATTCACATGCATACATTATTAACAATAATCTACAAATTTATAAATCTAAGGAGAAATAAAACTGTAATACTGTAGATTTTGGATTTTTAAGTATAATTTATTAGATTTGTTGCGACAAACTTTCCAATGGAATATCCATGGAAGTTTAGAAATCAATTCTCAAGCCATTAAGTAGACTATGTTACATTAAATACAATGGGAAAAACCATGAGCTCATAAACTTCTATTGGTAAATCCATAAATGACTATTTTCTTCTAACCCTATGAACAAATCAAGACTTAACCCAACATTCACCTTATAAAATTGACTTGGGATGTTCACCTACCCACCTAAAAATTTATTTACCAAGTTCTAAGGAAGAAAACATGCTTCCTATCACCAAGATTTATGTCTAGACTTTACGAGTGAAACTTCAAACAAGGGATACACATGCCTAAATAGGTCTTATAGTTGTATGCCTGTTTACATATGAATAATTAAATTAAATCCATGAACAATATTGCAACTATGTTTTTTCAAGAAACTTCTACCTACTTATTTCCTTACATTCTTTTTTTCTTATTTACCTTCACAAATTTCATGCAAACATTCTATATTGCAAGAGAGTGATCCAGAAATTACATAATGCATAGCCCACCGTAGAGACTTCCAACCACATATTCGTGCATCAACCTTAAGTGATTTTTTTCTCCTTCACATATACTTCACTCTCGACATGTACCAAATTATTGTGCCTTTGTAGATCTCACATCAGACCACTCTCATTGGAGAGTCTAAGTCTATCTAGCTTTGTTCCACTAGTCCAATATGGGTTCTGATACCACATGTTAGAAACTAAGAGAGATAAAGGACATAATATATGCACAAAATAAAATATCAAGTATACAATGTGCCATGATTTATCCTAGAAACCCTAAACCATGAAAAGCAACACCTAATAAATCTATTAACCTTGGCCAAATCGATCAAACCAGGCCAAAACCAACCAATCAAGGTAATATACAATAGAGTTCTCAAACCATTAAATTGTAGCATCCCTCAATTCAACCCCTTCTTATGTGATATATAATATGGTTGTACATCGAGCATGGAAGCCACCACTACCTTAGACAATACATTATAACATATATTGTAAATTAATTAAAATTTATGGTTGACCGAAGGAGAGGATTGCCTTACAAATCCATTTTTAAGGAAAGAGCTTACGTGCCTTAAAAGGCCACAAACCTAGCTTGGATTTGATCGTTGATAGTTGGTGATGAGATAAGTCCTGTAGGGGAGGGCATGTTGCATGTTGACAGTAAAACCAAAGCCAACCACATTGAATTTTCTAACATCCTTGTTGAGAAATTCACCAACTATGTTGACAAAAAATTGAAGATATGGGATTTGGTGGTGTGGGCAGAGGACAACACCCATCCATATCTCTCGTGGATCAACGTTGAGGATGGATTCCTTGGGAAGAAGATGAGGAGGAGTGCTTTTATCAATTAGTGATAACAACATAAGAGAAGGAAGAAGAGTATTTTGACGGGAGAACGTTGGGGAGCAATAAAAACATTGGCCGCTAGAGAGATGAATGTTGCAAAGAGAAGAGCACAATTGGAGACAGAGAATTCCTAGAACGTTGGGCATGAAGCAGTGCCAAAGTTGTGACTAAGTCCTGTGCTCAAATATTTAGGGTGTTATCCCATGTATGGTTGTGCTAGAGGCCACTGGAATATGTGTCCAAGCCTTAATGGTTAGTGGGAGGCTTAGTGAATGATCAAATCAGTATGGAGCTTGTTGTGTACTTGTCAAACCACTTAGAAAGGGAAATCTGAGCCACTTTAGTGATTATTGGAAGAGATATTAAACCACATATACAATGGACTACAAACCCTTGTGGTGCTTGCTATGAAAAAACAACTATGAAACCACCTAAATAGAGGATTACATCTCCTAGAACATAGCAATACCCTATCTAGACCTTGGGTGAAACCATGTTATGGAATTGAGAGAAGTAAGCGAATCACTATGGTTCTTATTGTATAGTTGTTAAACCATTTGGATAGGGAAATTTGAGCCATTGTGCTGCTAAATTCCTGGAATTAAGCAATACCCCATCTAGACCTTGTGGGAAGCCATATCATGAAACTAAGAGAAGTAAGTGAATCATTATGGTGCTTGTTGTGTAGTTGTTAGCCCACTTGGACAAGGCAATTTGACCCACTATGGTGCCTGCTAGAAGAGTTGTTAAACGACCTATACAACGGACTGTAGATCCCTATGGTGCTTGATATGAAAAGATAGTTGTGATACCACCTAAATAGTGGATTCAATCTCCTATAACTAAGTAATAACCCATCTGGACCTTGGGTGAAGCAAAGCCCTGTGATTGAACTCTGAGAGTAAATAAGTCACTGTGGTGCTTAAGACCAAAGAGAAATTGTTAAACCACCATGATAGTGAACTCTATCTCATGGGTTTCTACTAAGCTTTGGTGTGAATTTTCTTTGAGGAAGCATCCCTTCAAACTTTTGATCTAGCTCGGGGGTGGCTAGTTGTAAGAAAGTTGCAGTGTAGCTGGCCTATGGTTGGGTGGAGAGTGGAAGTCCCTCTTTTAGTTGCTAGCCATCTTTATATATACAAATAATTCAAACACATTGACATGTTAAGTTATAATTTGTAATGTTTCATGAACTGCTTATGTGTGGAATGAGCTCTTTTATCTTCTTGAATGAGATTGAATACCTGAATGGTGAAGTTCATTGCGTGTCTATGAATGGGAATATGCCTTGTATGCTTATATGTGTATTAGATTAACAAGATTGTGTTGTGTAATGTTATGTTTTATCAAAGCTTGTCCATGTGTGTACTATGGTAGCTTGAACTATGTTGTCCAACATCATACATATGAATGGTTTACCAACTAGTAATGGATAAATTATATCCTCTGAAGTGTGATCAATCAAATGAAAGTGGTCATCATAACTATATTGCCTCATGTCTTCTCCTCTTCAAGTTATGAGGATTGTATGAGTTGAGGTTGGCATTTCTCCTTTTCTTGCCTCAAGAAATGGTGTGTTGAGAGGCATGGACACATCCTTCTTGTTATTGGTGACCATTTGGAACTATAATTTCTAGGCTTCAGATCCTTGTGCCATGACATGCAACAAAATGGAACTTAGGTAGTCACTCTCTTGTTTAGCAAAGATCTTCAAATCTTTGTGTTAGGTCAATCATCAGAATTGGTGGGACAAAATGGTAATATATTACCCTTACAAGAGAAGTCAACATTGAGGGACTGATGATGGAACCCCGTCCCAACGGAATTGTGTCATGTGGTCCTCACATGGAATTTCGTCCATCGGCTAGTCAACCTCAAATGTTATCTAACATATATGCACAAGGGGGAGGATGGTCAATCTGATGGTGGAACTTGATGTAGTGGAACCTCGCTACCGGGCCTTGGAACGAATAAGCAAGTGCCCCTACAAAAAAGGATGACACCAATAGGCTAAAAGCCAAACTAACAAAGAAAAAAGAATGGGACCAAGGTGGAACCATGAGTACCAGAATGTTTCCTTTGGGCCATCACTCTTTGGATGGTCATAAGAACCATTTTAAGGAGAGGCTCGATGTCAATGGACATATATTGGTCATTAGATATTAGTAACAAGCATGTGTGCATGAGGAACCTTGTGGATCTGATGTTGATATCTCAAGATGATGTAATATAGAGTGAATCTTATTAGGTTCTTGACCTTCGAGCTTTTAGATGATTCAAAGGAATTTGGGGGAGAATGAGATATCAGTCATGGTGCTAAGATGACATGGTCTAGGAGTGGGCCCATCGAAGCATTGTACATTTACGTTATTGATGGATAACGATACCAAATGGGGGTTAGTAAGATGAGGGCCAGAGTGGACCCCACTGCCACTCGGGCCTTTGGGCCTCAACATTTTAAGTTTAGATTGGAATAAAGGAAAGCTAGGAGATCCTAATGTTGAGGTGTTAATATGAAGTGGAGGTATTGGCATGTGGAACTGTGCGATTAAGGCACTGCCACTGCCACAAGTGTTACATAGTATTTTGTCACACCTCCTGCACTTCCTTGTGTCATACCCCGGAGTGCAAAAACCTTGACAACTATGCAGTGTACCCATCCTGATATGCAGTCCAGATCCTCCCTGAAGAACTAATGAAAAGTTGCCTTGAGCCTTTCTTGAAAAAAATGATCTCAAAACCCTAATTTCTGGGTCAGCACGACTGTGACACTGCCCTCTCGTGCTGATGTCAGATTGCAGCATATGTACCTCACGCTGCTAGCGTGACTTTTGCCTAGATACTCGCGCTGAATCGTAAAAGGAAAGTTTTCCCAAAGTGGAGGAGAAGCTTCGTGATCTAGAGGCTTCCAGAACGACGAGCTGGATGATGTTCGTTGTGGATGTGGTCGAATTCTCCCAATATTACCATTTGATCTTATCCCTATGAGCTTCATCCTTGAGATGAGGATCTTCCCCTATCTTTGGTGAGATCCTAATTCCCTTTCCCTGCCTATAAATTCATCCCCCTCCATTCCCAGTGGGTTGGTCTTTGATTATTTGCACCCTTATGCTGAGATAGTGCCTACATGATATTCACTTTAGCTTGGAGAAGGAGTGCTTTGAGAGCTTGAGCTTGGACTTGGACATTCACTCAAGGAGGGCTACTAACATCAGGTCTGGGTTGTATGCTTCCTGTTTTCTTTATTAATATATACAACTGTTGGTTCACTTTCCATAAATGCTTGTGTCAGTGCTTTATTTATCTTAATGCTCCTTGATATGTTAAGTGGATCACGTTCAATTATTCTTGTTGCACTTTTATGTCTTGTCGTGTCTTTGGCATCTTAAGCAAGTATTCAAATGCTATGAGCATCAAAGACTGGGCCTGAGGAGCAAGTGATCAAGATTTTCAACAAAGGAGTGCTTTATAGCATCAGAGTGAGGTAGGTCTCCTTCCTCTTCTCTTATTTCGATTGTAATATAGGAAAGTTTCTTGTAGATTGTCTCGTTTGTTGCTAGACCCACTCATTGGGCTAGAGGGATCGTCTTTGTCCGCAAAGAGGATTTACCTACTCAACAAAATGGCGACTCCGCTAGGGAAGCTATAACCTTTCCATCCATTTCTTCAATCTGATCCTCTGATTAGTTTGACCAACCATCAATTTCTCGTCTTGTGTGCATCACTGTAGGTTTATATAGTCACTAGTTTTTGCTTGAGAGTGTTGAGTCTAGTCTGATTTTTGAAACTTTTTGTTTTTTCCTTCTTTTCCTTGCCCAACACATTTTTTGGTTTTACAAAAGCGCTACCAGTGCTGATTTTGGATTAACAGTCGCGTTGCTTTGCCTTTCAATGCTACTTTTCCTTTCATAGGCGCATTGATCCCAAAGGCTAGAAAAAATTTAGGGTTTCTTCTCATTTTCAGTGTGTCTCAACCTCTATGAGTGTTTTTCCAGTGTGATCTCATTGTGTTTGCCTTGATTGCTATCCTTTAATGGTTGCAATTGTCTCTTTGCTTCTGTTGGTGTGTGATTGAAGTTAGATTGTCTTTTAGGGTTTCTAGGTCTAGGTTACCCTTCACTCATCACTTGGCTTGTCTTTGTGAGATTGATTGTCTCCATTTAGGAGTTTTACTACGATCAGGACACCATTTTCAAGTTGCTTTCAGTTCATATTTGCGAAGTTGTTTTCATTAGTATTGGATTATATTTGTACTTTGAAAATTATTTTTGCTCCATTTTCAAACATAGATTACAATTGTTTGCTTTGGTGAAACTGAAAGTCTATGCTTTTTTTGATTTCATTGTTTCGAAAAGAAAAGTGAAAATATCTCTTCATTAAAGTATTTTTGAAACGATTTTTGTTTTATTCGAAACCAAAGTGAATGAAATTTTCATTTTAGTTGTTTTGAAATCCATTTTTCCTTTGCTTATGCATTAGTTTGCATTTTGAATCAAAGTGAAAGAAAAAGAACAAAAATATTAGTGCATCTTAGTGAAAGAAAGTGATTTTGTTTCTCATAAGATTGCATTTTGGCATTGCATTCATTAGTGAAAGTGAAAGAGTAGTTTTCATTTTTACATCTTGCATTCGAAAAGTTAGGGAGATATGTTTTGATGCATTTTGCTTGATTGATGCATTGTTTGGTTGTCTCTCTTCCCTCATTATTTTAGATTTCATCGAATGAAAAGCTTTCATTTTTCTCATTTAGTTGCATCATAGGAATTCAAGTGACATCGTTGAGCCATAAAATTGAAACCTAATTCAAGATAAACTTAAAATTTACCTCAATTAACCTAAGGAGAATTTGTAACCTAACACAAATATCTAGAGGTCTAGGCTAGAGATGTGTTTGAGCATCTTTAAACATAGTAGTTGTTGTTAACTACCTGCATTGTAGCCCGGGTTGAAATCCCGTTCCAGTACAGAAGTATATCGAAGGTTCTCTAGTACTTTCGGGTATATAGGAGGCACTTCAGTATGGCAAGTATATCAGAACGCTCTCACCGAATGGTTATGCATTAGACAATGCTAACACGAACTTGTGCTCCACGTACCATCAAGTATATATTGGGGGACCCCACTAGGTTGCTATCTTTTAGCCACAAGTAACCGAGTCTGCTACCTTGTAAACGTGATACACCGAACACAGCATTTGGGGAGATTGGTTGTCCTACGTCAAGTCCGTGGTTTCGGATAAGGTGTTTATAGTGGTTCATGGATACTTGGTAAACCCTCTTGCCTAGTATAACCCTTTTGATTTATTTGTTGTTTTAAGTTACAAAATTAAATGCCAACGATAATATGTCAGACCGATGTAATTGCTTCTTGACCTAATATTGAGTAATTCCTTGTAAATCTTAATTTTAAAGCCCTCAACGAAATCATCTCTTCTCCTTTTGATTTTGAGAGAAAGTCATTGTGGTTGAACCTTTGGGTTCATCTCACTGTTCCCCTTCATCATCTGATACTGAAGGGTCCTCACAAGGAGTTCGTCCTGAACTTTCACAATCACTTGAAACTCAAGGTATTGAACTTGGAATTGTCCCAAGTATCCAACCCCTTTCTTCTCGTCCCCCACCTCGAGACTCATCATCATCTCAGGGATCTGATCTAGAAAATCCTGAGAGTCCATAAATGTTTGTTTTATTTCCTTTGAATCCACTTTTTGATCAGTTGGTGATATCTCCTCAACAACCTTATAGTCCATACGATAGCCCTAGTGTACCTTTGGAGTTATCTCCATCATCTTGGATTCCCCCTCGCCAACTGTTTCAACCTATGGCATTAGAAGGTGAGTTTCCAACCTCTCCTCGAGGTCCTCCAGAAGTCTCAGCTACTCACACTCCTAGTGTTGATAATGATTCTGAATACGACTTTCCACCAGAAGGTTTTCCTTATGTAGGAAGAGTTCCATCTCAACCACCTCCTGAAAACAGTGGGCCTATGCTTCCACATGGTTATACGACCTTGGCTCAACTAGTTTCAGGAACTCCTAGTGCTTCTTCATTATACCAAAATCCAATTTGGTCATCGAATGCTATGCCTACTTCTGGTCTGTTTATTCCTAATGTGACCTCTCATATCCCTGTGCAAATTGTCATTACTTCAGTTCCGATTCAACTGGTTGTTCTGTAACACCCTCTGGGGTAAATTTGCATATAAACAACATATTAGGAACATAAATACAATAAACATATCAACCATAAAAATCCATATATATATATATATATATATATGTATATCAGTACATTTGCACATGAAAATCAAGGGAATGATTTTTTCATTAATAAATGCAATGAACCAACCGGTGATGGGACTACCATGTTCCACCCGACCATAGATTGGTTGAGCCAAGTCTCTCTTCAGCCAATCACCCATGTGCCATATTCCAAACATGAATGTGGGACTCATGGAACCCATCAAAAAACACCAATCAATGTGGATGCCACCGGAGTTCTTTGCCTACACTGTGAGGAATTTGAGTGCCTCCTAGTCTCTCAGGCTTTACCATGCACCTGCAGTCTGATCCAGGGATCACTAGGCCCTACACCGAGACATACTCCAGGCTTTACCATACATTCCATCCCGGGATCACTAGGCCCAACGAAGAGAAAATCCACCTCTTAGCTTTACCGTATATCACGCCATTCACCGGCAAGGATTCCTAGGCCCACCGAGGCACACAATCTGGCTTTACCACAACCCACAATCCGGTTCAGGGGTTACTAGGCTAGTGACTTCATGCATCCTCAGTCTAGTTCAAGGACCACTACCACCATGTGTTTTTCAATTCAAAGATCCACCCCACTCATCTTCGAATCCAATCTGGCCATCCCCCACAAAATGCATGAGAGAACCCATCTCATCAAAGCTATCAAGAAATGGCAAGGCTAGGCTGAAAATACTATCACACCTGGCAAAACCTGTGCCATGGTAGAAAAGAAACACATGCAATCCCATGCATGCCAAATCTAGCAAGGAAAATACACATGCAAGTTGATACCTGCAATGAAGCCTGTTGTAGCTGCTTGATCCTGCCTTTCCTTGCTTGATCTTTGCTTCCTCTTGCCTTATTTTCCTTTCTTGCTCCAATGCCAAACTGATCCAAGAAAACTCTAAGTGTCCAAGAGTATGAGAGAGAGAGAGAATAATGAGAGAGCTCCAAAACTAAACTGACCAAGTCTTGCCCACTAAACCTCAAAAGCCTTTTTATTAATAAGACCTCTATTTTCTTCATTTTCCATTATTTTCTTTCAATTTCCTCCTCACATGCAACCTGTGACCTTTCACCTTCCTTTTCTCCTAATTTCCATTATTTTCATAAATAATTGTGCCAAAATACCTTTTTGCCTCTTTAATTCCTTAGCCATTTCCTTAGCCAATTTCCTTAGCCATAAACAACCAAATGAGCACTCCTAGGATATCTTGCCCACCATTCAACTTGGAATACATATCCCATCATCCGTGGTATTTATATATTTTTTACATGGAATTTTCACCAGGGATGTTACAGAACTCCCCCCCCTTGGGGGAACACCCTCCTTGGTGTTCAATGACACCTATAACCACATGACTGCTGAAAACAAAGCATACTGCCCATGGAGCTTTATAACACAGATCGTTGTAGTGTTTACTATGAATGACCCGCTCAAAAGAAAAACACCATGACAACATGACCAGATAACAACCATACCGCATGCTGGAGCTTTATAATACAACTCAATATATTATTTACAATAACCACATATACACATACATATATGCACATTTTCTCAATAAGCAAATAAAATAATATGACACCTGCATCAACAATAAGGGAATCAAGAGGCTCAAACCTCCACCCTCAAAGTAATACTAGGATCGAGCTCCTTCCCAGGAAGTCCAGAATCCACTACAAAGTCAAATCTGTATCCAATGTCGAGCACTATAATCCTGCGCCACTTCTCCTCTCACCAAACAGTTACCGCTCATTGGTCTAGGGAGCACTCCCAATGTGCATATGATTCCATCTGGGAAGGCTAATGACAAAAACAAATCCATCCATGACCTTCCCTTCTCTACTACAGGTCCCTCGGGAATCTGGTCACCCCTTCCATGCAGTCACTCACCTTCCAAGTTCCGCTGGCACCCCCTTCTTGGGCAGTCCATCGCTTGGCAAGACTTCCTCACATCAAAAGATACAAAACCAAGGCATATACCTGCCTCAACACATCATACCGGTCATATCATGCTCATGGAAATCAATGGACACTATTGGGTACTAGTGTCCCACAATGGCCCTGCTCCTGAATACTTTACCAACATGCTACTGGATGTTCCAATTTCTTTTGTTGTTGCTGCCAATTCTTGCAGTTGATTTTAACCACCCAACCAGGCATTTCATGCATTCTTGTACCAAACACATAACTTCTATTAGATTTGAAATAAATTGAAATAACTTTAAATCATATCTCATTGGTAGTTCGTTAATAAGGTACACTTGCAATCGTGTTCGCTTCCTGTCACAAGAAGTCAAACTAGCATATTTGACCAAATCAACATATATAAAGATATCACATCAGGTTAGCTCAAACACAACCATCATAGATCAAAATCATAAATCACATGTAACCATCATAAACCAAAATCATAGATCACATATAATCATCATATACCATAGTCATAAATCACATGCATAATAAAACTGAAATAAAATGTTGATACTTATCCTTTCATCAATCCTTAGCTTCTACCTTCGTCTTTATTCCATACGCACTCTGGATTGGTTGCTACACCCGACAAACACCCAGTGCCTTCTCCTCAACCATGTGCATAGAAACATAGTGTGCATCAAACACGTACAACCACACGACATACCACACCATGCAATACATGCATCTACACTTGACATACAACACATACACCTACACCCAGTGTCTACAATATAATGCATCCATCTATACCCGATGTGAAATACCACCCAATGCATGTACCTACACAAAGTACCACACAACGAGTACACATGCCGCAATACCATGACTACATGATGCACATACATAATACCACATGCCCTCAACACAACATGTATGACATGCACACAATACCACACGTGCACTAGTACCATATGTACAACATGTACACATTACCACCTATACACTGCACCACCTGCACAACATGCTCACAACATCACATGTACACGGCGGCACCTGCACAACGTGTACACAACACCACATGTACACAACACCACTGTACAACGTGTAAACAATACCACATGTACATAGTACCACATGCACAATTTGTACGCGACACCATATGTACATAGCATCAAATGCACGACATGTACACATCACCACATGCTCATAGCACCCTATGTACAACATGTACATGGCACCAGATGCTCACAACACCACTTGTACAATCATGCACACAACACCATATGTACATAACACCATATGTACAACATGTACATAACACTGCATATCCAACATGTACATAGCATCATCTGTACACAACACTGCATATCCAACATGCACAGAGCACCATATGCACACATGTCGCATATACATCATGCAAACAATACAATATGTATACAACACCGCATATGAAATATTCGCAAACCCTATTTGTACCATCCTGTACATAACATTGTGTAACTAACATGTACACATGCTATGTATACACAACAGCACATGTGCACACATCATAGATGCAACATGTACAACATATATAGCATATGCACAATAATACTACCACACATCCGAAACCACACTGTCCTTACCAAGAAACCTTGATTCCGGTGTCTTACCCATGCTTGTCCCAACATGCCACAGACCACACTGCTTTCATTTTGCTGATGTATCCTTCAACATTACCTGTCATAACATAAACATAGGCATAATACAAGTATACAGTATCAATTCATATCCACATGATACTGACCTTGTATATTTGTCGTGACTACTCTTCCCAATTGATTCCTCGTAAGACCATGAACCTCTTCATGTCGTTCTCCTGCATAAGCAATCATTCCTCCACAAGAATGATCCCTGACAACCCTGTCAGACAGTAACATAGATACATGGATACATACATACATATATAAACGTTAGCATAAAACAATCATGATCCTGTCAAACAACAACATACATTCATACATGTATACATATATAAACTTCAACATAATCATGATCATAAAATAATTACCAGATAACATAAGGTCTAGGTTAAGAGAACTTCCTTATTTATGCACAGGCATTGAGATAAACAGTTCCCAACATAGCCAAAGCATATGACACCTCAAATCCATTTACTTTACCTTTTCATGTTACCTTTCTCATGACTATATTGCTACCGTCCATTTACCACAATGGACCCAGCCAGTCCAACCGACTATCATAGCCTTACCTTTTGCTGCGCTTACTCATGCACCAAGCTTCATCTGAATTTTACATTACCTTTTGGGTATCGCAAATCTCTCCCTGAGCTCCATCAAATTTCCTCTATCCCAACCAATTCCAAAGAATCAAAACAATAAAAGAGAAGACAAGAAAAAACCAAGAAGAAGACCACGAAAGCCCATAACGATATGACGCTACAACAAAGTGGCAAGGCCTTGCACCAAACATAAACAAAACCGCAAATCAAGCTCAAAAGACCAAAAGCACAAGACTGACACCATGACTCAATCCCCATGGTTCCCAAGGAAAGTGCAACCTGAGCCATCTTCAAGATTTCATGGCAACCTCTCTTACCAACTCCCTGCATCATGCTCACACATGTCAACCACATGTTGGTTGACATGTTCCAAATATCAAGACAATCATATTTATCAATTTGAAATCAACTTTTACAAACAATCATGTCATAATCCATAGTCATTAGACATAATGCTACAACTATCAACTACATTCAAGTACATATCAATTGTCTCAATACATACATGTTAGTACAATCATCTTAAAACAAAATCATTTGAACACATACTCATATTAAGCAATTCATCAATCATTCAACCAATTGCAAATATACCATGTTAAATAAATCAACTAGGCACCAAACACTCAAACACCAAATAGACATCATAATCAAACAACCAAGCACCAAATATACGACATAAGAAAACTCATACCTTAATGTATATCAGGGGAGGCTATCTTGTCTACACAATAAAGCTAGGTTAGCATGATACAAATTCACAACATATCAACTCAAACATAAATCATGATATCCCTAACAGTAACTAACTAACATGTTCACATCATAAGCTCATAAGCATTTGTTGTTCATGCATAACAATCACATATGTATGATCAATCTAGATTAGTACGACACCATATCACAAATATGTCGGCTCATACCTAAATATTGCAACCATAACCATCTGCATAGGCCAAACCAAGTTAGCACAATACATATAACATCAAGATCTTCAATGCAATGAACATAACCATCACACATATGACCAATCCAAATTATGACATCAATATCTCAATGAAATAACTCTAATCATCAAGTTAATAGCACATAACAACAAGAAGTTAGTCTATCATGCTCATCAACAACATATAACACAACAATAGCAATGCATACAACTACAGGTTACTATCATTCTTGACTATCCAAGACATGTGCATATAGCTACACTAGTCAACTAAGATCTATCATGAATGTAACCATAACATTAAAAGACATGTACGTAAACCTAATGTATATAACCCTAATGCATATAAAAATCCTTAATCTACATACCTGCATGCTAAACATACAATACTTGTATGACGATCTACTCTTATCCCAAAGTCCAATGTCGCAACCTCATTATAATGATCTGCATCTCCTGCTCTATCTCAACCAACATATTAGCATCATAACATCCAATAGCACTATGGTGACCTAAATTGCATACAATGACTTCACAAGGCATATTTGACCTACTATACATGCATAATCATAACCAAGACCATACACGCATAACAAATGCATATACACACATAAAAAAATGAGTACCAAACCATATACACATCATTCCAGCTAGAGTCTAGTCATCAATGAATGACCATATCAACTACACAAACCATGACCTCGTGCATGACAACAACCATTACTCCATTGTACACATTGCCACATGCAACCAACAATATGCATAAGCAATGCCAAATCAATTACACCTATGCATAAACACATGTAGTTGAACATAAGCGATCAATTCTTATAATCAACCTACAAGATTGATACATGTAATCAAAATATTAAAAAATGTAACCTAACATACACGGATGTGAGTAGGTATCATGAAATCAACATGTAAGCGACATATAATCCATACACAATCAGTCACATGTTCCAAAAATCAAGACATCGTGTCTGTTAATTTGAAATCGGCTTTCACCAATACTAACAACCATGTCATAGTCAACAATCAACTCACAATCATGGTTATAATAGTAAAACTAGCACCCACTGACACGCAAGTGCTTATCAGTTGTCTCGACACATATTGTGGTACAATTTTATAAGCACAAACACATATCACACACTTAATCAAGCATTCAAATAACCTATAAGCATACCGCCTTACTATCTATGGTCCACACTAAGGTAGGAGGAGGAAGCTACTATAATGGACCTATCTCCAATGTCCAATTATGGAAATGGGATCTCCAAAGATCTACTAAATTTAACCACACTTGAAAAGAAATTGATTTTTATTTCTCATACATTTTGTATGAGATTAATTCAAAACATTGCACTTATTCCACTTGTAACATAATAACTAAAAGCATGCCACTTTTCCATTTCCTTACAAGCAAATTTTCAAATTCCTTGCATGCAACCTTTCAAATTCCATACATGCAACTCTTCAAATTATTTACATGAAAATAGGCATAGATCAACTACATCCATATTATCATACTACAATACTATTCCATATAAAAAATAACACTTTCTTAAAACAATTACCATACTTTTACATTTTCTTCAAACGACTACTATACTATTACATTTGCATGTAAGCATTTCTTCAAAAATTTTATATGCAAACTAATATAGAAAACCATTTTCATACAAGTAAGCATATATCAACTACATCAATACTATCCCCAACCACAAACAACATACTCATTGGGGCATTTTATCAAACAGTTTGTATGCAATTAACCATTGAACCATTTAAGCATTTCATCGAACCTTTTGCATGCAAACTAATATAGCGAATGATTCAATGCATATATCCTAAACTTTAGTAGTACAAGTTATGGAAACTGGACCATATTATCAGTGGTATTTATCTTTAATATGGACAAATTTTTAACTTCTAATATGTCAGAGAAGAAAAGTTATAATAGATATGACAGAAAGGTCTAAAATTTAACCTTTGTTCTTCATTTCACCTATGATAGAGCCCATCCAGTCCAAGTGTTTGAACTTGGAAACTCTGATACCACTGTGTAACACTCTCTGGGTTAAATTTGCATATAAAAAACATAATAGGAACAGAAATACAATAAACATATCAGCCATCAAAATCCATATATATATATATATATATATATATATACATTTGCACATGAAAACCAAGGGAATGAATTTTTCATTAATAAATTCAATGAACCAACCGGTGATGGGACTACCACGTTCCACCCAACCATAGATTGGTTGAGCCAAGTCTCTCTTCAGCCAATCACCCCCATGCCATATTCCAAGCATGAATGTGGGACTCATAAAACACATCAAAAAACACCAAACAATGTGGATGCCACCGGAGTTCTCCAGCTACAACGTGAGGAATTTGAGTGCCTCCTAGTGTCTCAGGCTATAATGTGCATTTGTAGTCTAATCCAGGGATCACTAGGCCCTATACTGAGACATACTCTCTAGGCTTTATTGTGCATTCCATCCTGGAATAACTAGGTCCAACAGAGAGAAAATCCACCTCTTGGCTTTATCGTATATCCTGCCATTCACCGGCAAGGATTCCTAGGCCCACCGAGGCACATAATTTGGCTTTACCGTAACCCACATTCCAGTTCAGGGGTTACTAGGCCAGTGGCTTTGTGCATCCTCAGTCTGGTTTAGGGACCACTACCACCATGTCTTTGTCAATTCAGAGATCCACGCTACTCAACTTCGAATCCAATTCGGCCATCTCCCACAAAACGCATGAGAGAACCCATCTCATCAAAGTTATCAAGAAATGGCAAGGCTAGGCTGAAAATACTGTCACACTTGGAAAAACCCATGCCATGGTAGAAAAGAAACACATGCAATCCCATGCATGCCAAATCTAGCAAGGAAAATACACATGCAAGTTGATACCTGCAATGAAGCCTATTGTAGTTGCTTGATCCTGCCTTTCCTTGCTTGATCTTTGCTTCCTCTTGTCTTCTTTTCCTTTCTTGCTCCAATGCCAAATTGCTCCAAGAAAACTCTGTGTCCAAGAGTATGAGAGAGCTCCAAAACTAAACTAACCAAGTCTTTCCCACTGATCCTCAGAAGCCTTTTTATTAATGAGACCTCTATTTTCTTCCTTTTCCATTATTTTCCTTCAATTTCCTCCTCACATGCAACCCATGACCTTTCACCTTCCTTTTCTCCTAATTTCCATTATTTTCATAAATAATTGTGCCAAAATACCTTTTTGCCTCTTTAATGCCTTAGCCATTGCCTTTGCCAATTTCCTTAGCCATAAACAACCAAATGAACACCCCTAAGATGTCTTGCCCACCATTCAGCTTGGAATATGTGTCCCATCATCCGTGGTATTTATATATAGTTTTACATGTAATTTTCACCAGGGTTGTTACATGTTCCGACACAACTGTTACCTTCATTCCAACCTACAATCCCAGTGCAATCGACAATTTCGATTTATACGTATATAAGTTCCTCAATTCCCCCATCAAGTGGACAAAATGTGCCACCACCTCATTTGCAGCATGGGGGGAAATTTCCAAATATCCCTCTTGTCTCAAGTGGAACCCATGTGAGTGGATCACAACCTCACATGGTTGGAGTGATTCAACCTGTTAGTGGTATTCCTAATCTTGTTGAATCATCTATTCCAGCTGGAGCAAGTAATGTCTAGTATCAACAACCTTATTCAACCCAGATACCCCACCAACAGTCTTATGTTCCATATGGTTCACAAGCACTTCAAAATCCACCTTATATTCCACAAGTAGGTCCTCATATGCAACCTGGTCAAAATCCTATTTCCGGTGCATATGGTCAATTCCCAACTGGAACTTATTAGTACCAATAAGGAATTCCTTAAGGGACTATTCAAAAACAACCTTTACAGCAGGAGGGGTAACCTTTGGAACAACAAGGCCAACCTTTGCAGTAGTTTCAACAGCCTTTGCAACAACAAATGCAGTTTGTCCAACAACCTAATCAAACCTTATATCCGTAAGGTCAATCGTTGTAGCAACAAGGTCAACCCTTGCAGCAACAAAACCAACCTTTATATCGACAAGGTCAACCCTTGCAGCCACAAGGCCAACCCCTGTAGCAACAGGGCCAATAGTTGTATCACCAGGGTCAGCAGTTGCAACAACAACCTTATAATCCATATGCCGCGCAAAATGTTTATCCACCTTATGGTTCTCAACGGCCTATGGCAGGTCAGTATCAACCTTACCCTAGTCAAAACCCACCTTTGTGGGGGCAGAATCCACCTTATGGTTAGGGTACCCCTCAGTGGGGGCAATATCAAGCTCCTTATGGTTAAAATCCACCACTTTGGGGGCAAAACCCATACCAACAAGGATGGAATCCACAAATTGGGCCTTATCAAAGGCCTCTCATGCCTTTCAACCCGCAATTGCCATTTCTAGCCACGTTGGAATTGTCGGATGTGTTAAGGCTCACTAATGATCCAATACTTCATTCGCCTTATTGGCCTCCGGTTCCCACTAAGATTCCTAGTGATTGCCCAAAATTTGAAGGAAAAGCTAAAGAAGACCCCCAAGCCCATGTTATGACTTACCACTTATGGTGTTCATCCAATTCCTGGGTTGACGACTCTGTTCGTCTACGTCTCTTTTAGCGAACCTTGATGGGTGTTGCCACGAAATGGTACATCGAGTTACCTCGAGGTGCCTATTCAGACTTCAATTCTTTGGCCATGGCCTTCCTCACTCACTTCCAGTTACCGATTCATTATGAAACTGGTACCCATTTGCTTACATCTCTGAAACAAGATACTGCTACCCACATCTCTGATCACATCCATGAATGGAGACGTCGACGTCGCCTCATCAAGTTTGAAATACTTGATGAGTTGTTAACTAAATGGTTTACCAAATGATTCATCAACAAAATTGTTGCAGACATAGCAAAGCGAGGTTGTGTTACTGAAGATCAAGCCATTTCCCATGCCCAGTGTTCAGATTTGGTATATTCCCAATTTGGCACGTTATATGATATCTTGCCTGATGGTCTGAGGCCATCTATGGATCCAACATCTTCTAAATCTCCGGACGTACAACCTATCAATGGTATTATTGGATAAGTGTTTCAAAATTCCAATAAATATTCTTCGAAGCAAAAATTCGTTTCGAATACTACATCAAATCCTCCTTCGAAACCCTCTTCTAATCTTGGTAAAACCTTTGAGGTTAATGTTGTTCAGTCTACCACGGAAGACAAATTATCAAAAGGTAAAAAGAAAGGTAAAGGAAAATAAAAATCTGATACCCCAAAACAAGATTCTCCTAAGTCATCTACTGATGATGCCTCCAAATGTAACCCTAAGTATCCTTGCCTCATTTGTGAGGAAGATCACTATACCAAGGATTGTCCCCATCATGTGGAAGTTAGTCACTTATTGAAAGGGACATCGATTGTACTAAAAGAGCCATTTCCATCACAACAGACCCAATTGGTAGAACAACCACAATCCTCTGCCTCTTCAGGTTCTCAGGTTTACATGAGTGGAACAATGCCTATTTCTGTTGCCACTCGGTCGAAAGATTATCAAACTCCTCAAAAGCAGACGGTGGAAAAGGAAGCCATTGATACACCTTCTACTTCCACTCCACCTAGTTCTAGTCCTCTTCATATCGAGATACCTAATAATGAATCTGTCATCTGACTGCCTCCTAAAGGTGTACTTCGGAAGTCATCTTATAATTTGAACGTTAGAGTTGCTCAACATTACAACATTATCGAAGATCTGGCTCAAGCGCCTTCAACAATGTCTACCTTGGAAGTTCTCCAAACTTGTCCAACACAATGGAAATCATTATTATCTGCTATAGGAGGAATTGATCTTGCAGATTCGAATTTGATCACTTTTGATCTGGAAAACCATGTTCCTCGTCTTCCCCATCAAATATCTTTTTTAATCCAAGTCATTATAAAAGGGAAGACAATTCATCAGACCATGATTGATGAAGGTGCTTCCGCCTGCATCATGTATGTTTCATGTTGGAAATCCATTGGCTCTCCACCTCTCAATTAGTCTTTGAACACCTTAGAAGCCTTTGATGGAAAAGGCTTCCATCCTTATGGTATTATCACAAGTTTTCCCATCACCTTAGAAGGGAAAATTATCGAGTTAGAATTAAAATTCTTAGATGAAAATCTGAATTACAACCTTTTATTTGGACGAAGTTGGACTCATGCCATGTTCTGTGTGGTTTCCTCTTTGTTTTGTGTGCTCCATTTTCCTCGTGAAGGGAAAATCGTCACCGTTGACTAATTGGCCTTTTTCTCTTCCAGTTCTTTAGATGGCAAGGTCCCATATGTGGGAAATACTGATATTCCCTATGAGAGCGTGGGGGAATGTCTTTTGAAAGGTTTTGGTTTAATGGGAACTTTTTCTCTCCCACCTCTGCATGTCGCCTCAGTCAACATGATCTCAACCTCACGTGATCCATGGATCATCCCTACTCCGGATCAGGTTGATTCTTTCGGTGATGCTATGCTGCTAAGTCCTTTAGAATAAGCTTATCAACAAGTTATTTTGGCTTTAGTGGCTACTTCTGAAAGTCATACTACTCTTAGTATGCACCTAGACACGTATTCACAATCTCCTTGGCTTGGTTCTTGGGATTCTTTGGATCCCTTGAACGAGATATTTCCCACCGACGAGAGTATTATTGAGGTTATGACTCTTAACAAAACTCCTTGGAATGATTCTCATCATCATTCCTCGTTTCTTCCAAGTCTTAGTGAGATTTCTTCGTGTCTTGAGACTTTTGTTTCCCATAACTCGACTCATCCACTTCAAACACCTGTTTTGGTGCACGAAGTTCTATCCGAAGGTAACATGGGAAATATCATTGCTACCTTTCCCATTGACATTTCAATCCGACTTGAAATTGTCAAAATCTTTCAACTAGAGGCCTTCTTTCGTGAGATCTCCTTACCAAATCTATACCGTTCACCCATTATAGCAATGGGGTATTCATCCTATGACTCATAACCCTCACTCACCCGGGGGGCATGGGGGCATGGTCATTTATGTGTGTTATTCCATTATTTGGTCGAGCTGATGCTTACATGTCATGTTAACGGTGAAACTTCGGTTTCATTCTCTATTGATCGATTACCCAATTCCGCAAATGGGATTTTCATGTTAACCAGCAATCCTTTGCGCCAATTAAATACAGTTGGAGTGAGACAGTCCACTGCGTATTGGAACTGAGATTTCGTTGCCTCATGCGATGCTTGAGCCCTAACTACACAGGCCATGGTATGTAGAATAGTCCTCAAGGGTAGGTTATCGATGGTTTTTATCTTAACCTTTCCACTCATGGTTGTTTCTGCATCCAGGAAATGCCTTCCGATTAGTGTGCTAGTGCTCTCTCCTCCAGTGCGAGCTCCGAAGAGTTGGATCCTCTCTCCTCTCCTGGACAGTCCAGTGATGAAATAGATGTTATATACCTCTATTTCAAGTTCTTGATATCCAATAATGAAGATCTCGCGAAGGACATCTAATAATCCTATGAGATACTCTAGCAACTCATTATGAGCTTTGAGTCTCGGGGTTTGAAAGAACTTAAGCAATCCACAGTCCCTCAAAGCATTAATACATGCTGCGCTTTGAGCAACTTGGTGGTCTTCCGCCTCGTGGCCTCTCTCTTTCCATTTGATGGCCATATTCATTGAAATCTCCTGCAAATAATCCATAAATAATATTTAGAAGTCTTTCAATGGATTAAAATTTTGAAAAAACCAATTAAGACAGAGTATTTCTCATTTTATTTTTTCTCTCTGTGCCCAGCGCGACTGTTCGAATTGTTTTCGCGATGGTCTTTTGGGCTATGGGGTGATCAACGTAGATTCGATGATAAGACTCGCGTTGATCACCCCCGATAATAAAAATGAAAAAACTCCTATTAAACAATCAAAACTTCTATAAAATGGCATAAAAATGGTACGAAAAGAAAGAGAAAAGGAAGAGCTCTTACCTGCAGCTGAAGGTTCGCGAAATGGTGTCCCGGATCTGCCACACCGCTTGCCTGAAGAATTAGAGAAAATAAGGTAAAATGCACTCTCCAAATTACCCAAAGTAAAATGGTAAAATGTTTTTATTTTCTATCTTTTTATAAGTTTTCAAATACATTTTTACCAATATTTTATTATTTTTGTCGGTGATGTTTGGTTGTCTTTGTGCAGTTACAAGATCTTTTGATGGTAATAGTGATCATTCTTGACCGATTCAACGAGTTTTGTTTTATCTCTTTTTCAAAATCGTTAAAAAAAATGAAAAAGGAATCCCCCTCGAGAGTCTTCTTTAAGCTCTTTTCTGACTCTCGAAAGATGAAAATATCGTTGAGTACTTGTTTTTTGAACTCATTAAATTAAATGAATTGACATCGTCCCAGTATACATTTACCCCTTTTTCAGGCTGGGATTGACTATTTACGAAAAAGGAACACCTTGGTCGACATGGTTAAGAGGTTCTCTCGAATATTGTTTTCTACCTTTTCGGGTTTGAGAGACAAATTATGAAAAGGGACCTAATGGAGTTTTATTTTTCGTCTCTTTTTCAAACTCTCTAAATATGAAAAAGACATCAAGTTACTCTTCCGTCGGACTTGTAAAAAATTAAACGACGAAAGACTTGTCACCATGACGAGACCGAGTTTCTCCTTCCTAGGACTCATAAAACTTACTAGGATGGATTCATTCGAAGAATGAACTTATACGACAAGCATATGCTATCCCCTTCAAGCTTGTGATTAAAAATAATTGGGGTACTCACTAGAAATAGTGGGGAAAAAGTGAAAGTGAAACATCTCTTGTATAGGCAGCATGTCGCTCTTGAACATGACACTCATATGTTTCTTGTGTCGGGTTTGGGATATCCTCACTCAGTCACTTGTCCTTCTGAGTTTGGGTGATCCATTTTTCCTCTCATCTGACTATTCCACTTTGTCGTCATGACCCTTGGTCCTATGTTGAGTCAAATGCTGCCACACTCCGGAGTCGTGTCGCCGATATGTTCAAGAGAAGTCTTATCTGTAGTTTACTACCTATACATTGTCTGACCTTTTGCCACAATCCTGGATCATACTCGTTTATTCCACTTTATTCCTTGTTTCGTGTCGATGATGGGGGAATCATTATGGCCCTCATTTGACGGGTCATTTCCTATCGACTTCAACATTATCTAGGAAGATGACTTAGAAACTCCCTTTCATTACCTTAAAGCTTGCATGCCTTAATGGAAAGTTCTTCACATTCGATGACAGGTTTTCATCATTGGCCTTCGATCAGATGATTCCACAAGTGTTCGACTTCAACTTCATTTTCACATTCATGGATTGTATTATCGTACCTTGAGAGCCATTATCATTATTGGTGGTTTCTCTCATGCCTGTTAATAGTTCACATCATTGGCCAGTAATCAGGTGGTTTTCTAGCATGTTTGACTTCGACACATTCATTCGCATGTTAGAATTCGTACTTTGATCGGGTTGGGATGGAGTGCAAGACCCTGAGTTTTGTCTGATATAACTCAGGCTGCGTGGAGTTATGTATTATTCATGATTGTATACATGTTTCCTCTATATGGATGGTTGTGACCATACCGTGGGACCTTATATCTATGATGATGATGATCCTTCTATATCGGGTGGCTGCGTCCATACCGTGGATCTTAGACTTCCAGACAATCCTTTTCATTCAGATGGTTGCGCCCATATCGTGGATCTTTTCACATGGTCCTTTCTATCCGAATGGCTGTGTCCATACCATGGATTCATGTTTTGATATATATGACAGAGGTATCAAATATGTATATGTATATGTGTCCTTGATTTGCAGGTCTCCTAATGGTGTTTGTTCTCTTCCTTGGACTAGCTCGTAAATCATCTTAGCCATCACTCCTTGTTCTGCCTTCATGCTTTAGGGGGAATCTGTTACACAATATTTTGTCACACCTCCTGCACTTCCTTGTGTCATACCTCGGAGTGCCAAAACCTTGACAATTATGCAGTGTACCCATCCTGATATGCAGTCCAGATCCTCCCTGAAGAACTAATGAAAAGTTTCCTTGAGCCTTTCCTGAGAAAAATGAGCTCAAAACCCTAATTTCTGGGTCAGCACGACTATGACATTGCCCTCTCGTGCTGATGGCAGGTTGCACCATATGAGCCTCACACTGCCAGTGCGAATTTGGCCTGGATACTCGTGCTGAACCCTAAAAGGCAAGTTTTCCCAAAGTGGAGGAGAAGCTTCGTGATCTAGAGGCTTCCAAAACGACGAGCTGGATGATGTTCATTGTGGATGTGGTCGAATTCTCCCAATATTACCCTTTGATCTTATCCCTATGAACTTCCTCCTTGAGATGAGGACCTTCCCCTATATTTGGTGAGATCCTAACTCCCTCTCCCTGCTTATAAATTCATCCCCCTCCATTCCTAATGGGTTGGTCTCTGATTGTTTGCACCCTTATGCAGAGATAGTGCCTACATGATATTCACTTTGGCTTGGAGAAGGAGTGATTTGAGAGATTGAGCTTGGACTTGGACATTCACTCAAGGAGGGATACTAACATCAAGGCCTGGGTTGTATGCTTATTCTTTTGTTTATTAATATATAAAATTGTTGGTTCACTTTCCATAAATGCGTTTGTTAATGCTTCATTTATCTTAATGCTCCTTTATCTGTTAAGTGGATCAAATTCGATTATGATTGTTGCATTTTTATGTTTTTTCATGTCTTTGGCCTCTTGTGTAGGTATTCAAATGCTATGAGTAGCAAGGACTGAGCCTGAAGAGCAAGTGATAAAGATCTTCAACAAAGGAGTGCATTATAGCATCAGAGTGAGGTAGGTCTCCTTCCTCTTCTCTTATTTCGATTGTAATCTAGGAAAGTGTATTGTAGATTGTATCATTTATTGCTAGACCCACTCATTGGGCTAGAGGGACCGTCTCTGTCCGCAGTGAGGATTTACTTAACAACAAGTTGTTATATTAAAACTCTACAAGGAATGACTGATAGAAGTTAGGTTAATTTGACCATGGTTTTGGGGTGGGAACTCTACCACCAGGAGATTGTCATTGCTCCTTAGTGACTTATTACGTGTTGTGAGCAATCATGCTAGTATGATGTGGATCTAGAACTATGGGTCGCACTAGGATGATATGTCAGGGTCACTCTAGCCTGATGGAGTCCATGTGGGCGTCATGGGGGAAATGTGATGACATGGCCTCTTTTAATAGGTTGAACTTCAAATAGGCATAACTTTTGATGTGGAACTTGGATCAAGATAAATTTTATATCGCTAGAAAGCACTCCACAAGCTTATCACATTGGTAATGTCAGAATTAAATCTCATAGACTTGCAAAAATGAATTTTTTTCTAGATCGGGCCAATAGGGAACACCTTTCTCAACCCAAGAATACCTTAATGGGGTTGAAGGGTGGGTGGTTACTAAGTAGGATAAAATCTTAGGTTCAACACTATACCTTAATAAGCTCACACACAAATAATAATGTCTATTATGATATTTTAATTGTTATATATGTTTACTTTAAACTTGTAGATGTCGTGGTTGTTAACCTTAATAAAATGCTTGCATGTTTTTTTATTTCCTAGAGTATGTAACTGATATGGGTTTTATGTGTGTGAATAATATCATATCAACATGCTTAGTGATAACATACCAAGGTTATGGTCAATATGTTTATATTTGATTTTGCTAACAATTATGTGTGTGTGTGTGAGAGAGAGAGAGAGAGAGAGATAAGAAGACTAACTTGATTTTGATGCAACAAGATAAGCATGCAAGATTAACATAGGATGCTACCTAAATTCTCTAGAAAAACCCAACAAAATATCAAGAGTTTATGGCTAAGTGATGTAGCCATAATTATGAAGGGGGATCTCTTAAGTTATCTCCTGATACTCTTAATACACTTCTTTAATATTTTGAGAAGTTGTCATATGTTGAGGAATGATAGCATATGCATGATGAAATGCAAGAGAAGAGTTAAACTGCAAATCTAGTGAATAGATATTAAATAATGATATGCTAAATATATGTTAGGTGCATATATTAATGGATGTGCATGCATAAAGACTTGAAATAGTATGTCATCATAACATAATTCAGATGACTAATAACGGTTAATGGTGAACATGTAACCAAGGTCAAAATATGATTAGGAAAAAATGAAGATATTTCACATAGTCTTATGGTTTCAAGGCTATGGAGGATAAGGTGATGATGAGAGAATGGTACAAGTGGAACCTATGCATATTAATAAGCATGGTGTGACAATGTCTTTAGGGAACTTCTGTTAGCTTTGCTATGCAATGCTGATTTTCTAAGGACAGAAGAGATCTGGTCTGTTTGGTTGTGCTCAAAGAGGTTTCATATTCGATCATTTTTCCCTTCTTTCTTTTCTATCCCGCTTTCTCTCCGCCCTCCATTCCTCTATTTTGTTGCTAAACCTTGCAAAATAAGCCCCTTTTTACTTTAGCCTCGAGCGCAAACCCCAATCCCGTCATAGAACCGCACCCATATGACCTCGCGTGCTCATAAACCCATCGCGCCTCTTTCCCGCCGTTGATTAATCCCCGCCGATCTAACGGCCCACATCGCGCTTGATAAAGTAACTTGTTCGATTACTTTCCACCGTCAGATCCTTCTCCTTCGAGATCCGATGCTTTTCGCTCTTTCCGCGCCCACGACCTGATCAAACGTTAGTGCGCGATGAGAGTGGTTTTTCTCTCTCATCCGCCGCTACGTGTCGATCGCTGAATGGAATCACGTGACTCCCAGCTTTTATCGCTTAGGACCCGAAAGCAGTGCGATGAATACCATTACCACCCATCCAAACCGCCCGCGCCCATTAAACGACCACGCAACTCCTTAGCCCGATGATCGTCTGATCTGTCCGCTGAAGATCTGACGGCCCCAATTCACCCCGCTCCCACCTCGGCCTATAGCCTCTGTCGAGCCATCTCCGCCGTCCGTTTCCTCGATTCGACGGTCATCCTAATTGACTGTTTGCCCATGCATTCCACGTCCTTGACCACTCTGTTGCCCGAGGAAGGAGATCACTAGTTTTCCAGTACCAGTCACAGTCAGTTCCCAACAACCATATTAAATAGAAGGCATGGTGAAGGGAGAAAAGGACAAGCACGGACCTGTAACTGAATTTATCAGTTATGGACTCCACTGGTACAAGCACTCCAATAGCAAAAAGGGACAACACAACACCTGAACAGATCAGATTCATCCACTGAAGCAAGCAAGCATGTTCAGAGACTCCATCAGGCAGTTAAATGTGGTTGGTGGTCAATTATGACCCCTCCATACCAAAATGGCCAAGTGCCCCTGTAATGTAAATCTATAAATACCCAGAAGCAAGATGTAATTAGAGTTGGCATTTGATGTAAAGTTCAACTTCTGGAGGCTGTAGATATTTTGTCACTTGCAGTGTCTCGTCTTCATTTTCAGCTAATACAAGCTTCTTTTGCTGTTAACTGCTCACTTTCCATTTTCCTCTGTTCTAAGCTGTGCCTGATATGCTGTGTTCTTGATCTCTTGATGTTTAGCACTAGATAACTATCATCTTATCTCTGTGCTAGAATCCTGTATGCATCATTGAATAGGTTGTCCAGGTTTCTTTCTATCTAATGCAGGAGAGCTGTCATCCTGTCTTTGCATTAGTAGATTAGATTTACAGACTTCTTTACTAGTTGCAGCCGACCATCACATGGTCTTGTGCATCTGCTGGTGTGGTTAGTATTCTCCATATTCACCTAATACCTCAAACTGTGAGCAATTGGTGGTCTAAAGCCTTGTAGTCTGGGGGTGTCCACGCATGTCTGGAGTGAAACAAAGTAGAAGTGGTTATCCGGCTTGAACTAAACCATCATTCCTTCCATTAAACCTGCAACAATAGTCAAATTTATATGTTACCAGGCATCTCCGAGCTACAACCTAGGAGAGTTTCTTGGAATCCTAACATATTTGGCGTCGTTACCGGGGAGAGGAGATTGAAGCTCAGCTTCCCTAGGAGAATGACACAGATCCTGCTTTGATGATAGACAAAGTCTGGACACATTATTGGTTGTAATCATCTATCTGGCGACTCTACTAGAGGACCAACCTTTTGGCGACTCCACATCACAGTTCTGGCTCAATTTGTGAGGCATACCCGGAGAAATCCTCAGAAATCACCAGCTAACCCTGAGAAGATTGTTAAATAGAAAAAGATCATTCAGAAAGGAGCATCAGGATCAGGTAAGCCTAAACAATCTTATGTATCTCTGCAAGAGAGGCTTGTAACTAAGCATGTTCATTTTGAAAATATAGAGCCTAGCATTACCAGTGAAGAAATAATCCCAGAGATTCATAAAGCTCCTTGTTCAATAAGTTCCCCTTTGGATCTCAGTCCAAAGAAAACCTCCCCTATAGTCCATCGTATTTCTTTATCCTTGTCAGTCATTTCTCAACTCCCTACCGTCAAACTGCCAATGCCCTTCCATCTACCCCAGTCATGGCAGGCCTACAAGCACCCACTAAAATGGAAAGAATCATAGCTGCTAGGTATGGACCCTTGGTCCTGCCTATCCCTTTGAATGCCATGCCTATAGGAGAATATCAGAAATACATGCCTAAGCTCACTGGTACAGAGGGGGTAATAGCAGAAGAGCACCTTGAATCTTTTTATAGCTATGCTGATAACCTAGATATCAGTGAAGATGATGTGTGGATGAGAGTTTTTGTCCAAAGCCTTGATGGAGAGGCTAGAAAGTGGTTCAGAGAATTGGCCCCTAGGTCCATAGCAGACATTGAGGCCTTAGATGATGTGTTCCTAAAGAATTGGGGGGATAAGAAAGATCTGCTCTTCTATCATACTGAGTTTGGGAACTTACAGAGGGAAAATGGTGAGTTGCTATCTGATTTCAATAAGAGATTTAATCGCATTTACAGCAGGATACCAGCTGAAGTGAAACCCACTCCTACCTCTGCTAAGCTCACCTATGCCAATGCCTTCGATTCTTATTTCTGTTTACTACTGAGGGAGAGAAGATGTACTTCTTTGGCCGATATGCAAGATGCAGCCCTGGAAGTAGAATCAAACATCATGGCTACAGAAAAGATCGAAGGTAATGCTGATAGCAGAAGACAGAGGGGTGAGCCCTCATCATCCTTAGATCCTAAGATCGATAAATTGGCCAGGATGATTGAGTCATTAGCCTCTGAAGTTTCCAAATTAAAGGTTGAGTAGCATTCAGGGAAAGGATGGGCTCCTAGCACCGTTGCTCTTCCAATTTCAAATCCATATAGAAGAGCAAATGAGCTGTTGCAGATCTTGCAAAGAAATAAAGATGCCAACAAGACCAAAGGGTGAAGACCCTTTTTTAGAATATAGCCATGGAAGAAGAGCAGTTGGAAGAAGATGATGAGATCCATGGTATGGAAGACAAGGGTAGTGCCCCTTTCTTAACCAAAGCTGCCTATGAGAAGTCATTATTCAAAGGCCAGATCAACCAAGAGTGGGACAGAGAAGTTGCTCTGCAAACTGAAGATCAACAGAGATTTAATCCGAGGTCTTTGATGGATAAGGTCCCAGTAACTCCTGCTCATAAATTTGTTGGCCCTGCTAAACAACAAGCTAATAAGCAGAAGCAACCAGCAGCAGATCCCATCATCCTCAAAGTTCCAGCCGTAGAGGTAGGAGGCCTTGAAAGTTCCCCTTCTTCTTTCAGTTTTCAATCAGAAATTCAGAAGCCAAGAATACCCATGCCTCTGATTGAACCAGTGAAGAAAGAGTCCTTCAAGAAATCTATCCTTGAAGATCCTGAGCCTAAAGCCAGCCAAGCTTCTAATGACTATGCAAATCTGCAAATGGACCAACCTGCTGTTATCCTCAGCTCAGTGGTAAAAATTTGTGAAGTCAGCCCCCCATCATCTTATGTCCCTCTGTCTGTTCAAGATAGAATCCCTCATAATTGCCCCCTAGGCACTGGAGCCAGCCATAATTCAATACCCAAGGCTGACATGGAGAATCTCAGTCTTGATATAACGAAGCCTGCCTAGTTGGCCTCCACACAGCTTGAAAAGGCAGTTTGCCAGATCACAGAAGAAGAAGGCTCACAGATTTGGGACACCTCCTTTAATAGAGCTTGTTCTAAGAAAGCTACAGGAGTAGGTGAAGTATTTGTGTCCCCCACATAAGAATACATTGATTCACCATTTATATTATTATTCAGGCCACAAATGACACAACCGAGTACATAGCAATCCTTGTTATTTAGCAGGTGTACAAAATCTTCCACGAAGGACATCCAAGGATGAGAGCATACAGAGAGGCGGTGAAATATAAGCCATCTCTACCTGATAAGGTCAAAGGTCCTAAACTTTTCGAGGTAGGTGATCATTTCAACAGGCTTTTGCAAGTCTTTGATGAATTGGCAGACATGCTTATTGGCCAAGAGAAAGAAACCCTTCATAGAAAGGTGAACAGGGTCAATTCTCAGTATGATGACTATTTTCTCCAATGGGATGCACTGAAGAAAAGGCAGGGAGATCCTGGTAAATTTGATGCTTTATGGACAGGATCATTCATCATCGCTCAGGTCCAGGGGAACAATAGTTGCATGCTACAAAGCATGGAAGGAGAAACAGTTTTTGATGGCCCAATCAATGGGCGGTTTTTGAAGATTTATGTTGTTTAAGGCCTTTAGGCCTTAGCATTGTAGATATGTTCTTTTTGCTAGTTTTAATGTAGGCTTAATTAGACTCCATGCCTAATGGAATACTAGGAATTATTGCTGATCTTATTTTTGTAGGAAAGGCAGTGGTATACAGTTCTTGAGACCTCACATGGAGGATCTCATCCCCAGAAGGAGCCAGTGTTAACTCTGCTATGTAATGCTGATTTTCTAAGGAGAGAAGATATCTGGTCTGTTTGGTTGTGCTCAAAGAGGTTTCATATTTGGTCATTTTTCCCTTCTTTATTTTCTATCCCGCTTTCTCTTCGCCCTCCATTCCTCTACTTTTCTGCTACACCCTACAAAATAAGCCCCTTTTTACTTTAGCCTCGAGTGCAAACCCTAATCTCGTCATAGAACCACCCCCATATGACCTCGCATGCTCATAAACCCATCGCACCTCTTTCCCGCCGATCTAACGGCCCACATCGTGCCCAATAAAGTAACCTGTCCGATTACTTTCCACCGTCAGATCCTTCTCCGTCGTGATCCGACGCTTTTTTCTCTTTTCACGCCCATGACCCGATCGAACGTTAGAGCGCGATGAGAGCGGTTTTTCTCTCTCATCCGGTGCTACGTGTCTATCGCTGAATGGAATCGCGTGACTCCCGACTTTTACCGCTTAGGACCTGAAAGCGGTGCAATGAATACCATTACCACACATCCAAACCGCCCGCACCCATTAAATGACCGCATAGCTCCTTAGCCTGATGACCGTCTGATTTGTCCGCTGAAGATCTGACGACCCCAATTCACCCCACTCCCACCTCGGCCTGTAGCCTCCATCGAGCCATCTCTGCCGTCCGTTTCCTCGATCAGACGGTCATCCTTCCTTCTCATCCCGATTGACTGTTTGCCCATGCATTCCACGTCCTTGACCACTCTATTGCCTGAGGAAGGAGATCACCAGTTTGCCAGTACCAGTCATAGGCAGTTCCCAACAACCATATTAAACAGAAGGCATGGCGAAGGGAGAAAAGGACAAGCATGAACCTGTAACTGAATTTATCAGTTATGGACTCCACTGGTACGAGCACTCCAATAGCCAAAAGGGACAACACAACACCTGAACAGATCAGATTCATCCACTGAAGCAAGCAAACATGTTCAGAGACTCCATCAGGCAGTTAAATGTAGTTGGTGGTCAATTATGACCCCTCCATACCTAAATGGCCAAGTGCCCCTGTAATGTAAATCTATAAATACCCAAAAGCAAGATGTAATCAGGGTTGGCATTTGATGTAAAGTTTAACTTCTGGAGACTGTAGATATTTTGTCACTTGCAGTGTCTCGTCTTCATTTTCAGCTAATACAAGCTTCTTTTGCTGTTAAATGCTCACTTTCTATTTTCCTCTGTTCTAAGTTGTGCCTGATATGCTGTGTTCTTAATCTCTTGATGTTTAGCACTAGATAACTGTCATCTTATCTCTGTGCTAGAATCCTGTATGCATCATTGAATAGGTTGTCCAGGTTTCTTTCTATCTAATGCAGGAGAGCTGTCATCCTGTCTTTGCATTAGTAGATTAGATTTACAGACTTCTTTACTAGTTGCAGCCGACCATCACATGGTCTTGTGCATCTGCTGGTGTGGTTAGTATTCTCCATATTCACCTAATACCTCAAACTGTGAGCAATTGGTGGTCTAAAGCCTTGTAGTCTGGGGGTGTTCACGCATGTCTGGAGTGAAACAAAGTAGAAGTGGTTATCTGGCTTGAACTAAACCATCATTCCTTCCATTAAACCTGCAACAATAGTTGAATTTATATGTTACCAGGCATCTTCGAGCTACAACCTAGGAGAGTTTCTTGGAATCCTAACAACTTCTTTAGGGGTTTCCTTGTAGAAGGCTGGAAGATAGAAGGAGGAGTGTAGGGACAAATGTTGTGTTCTAATATTGGTTGTGTGTCATACTTGGCTCTTGGTAAGCCATTTCATTTTTGTAGTCATGACCCAACCTAAGAATGACCCATTGGTGGACAAAATAGGACTAAGCCTATGGTTGAGAGAAAATAAGAGGTTAAGATGAATATGCATATGTTTGGGGATTGTTGAATATTGCAAAAATAGGTATGCTAAAAGCCGGATAGACTCCTTGAAAATAGTTTAACTGAGAGTCCTTGTAATGGTAGCCAAGTAAATAGGGAAAGCAACAAGCAAAGGTAAAAAGGTAAAAGAAAGGAATTGGGTAAGAATTCTTTTCAATTGAAATTTGTATCTTTTGTTTTTAAGTTAATGCGTGTATTGCATCAATGCTTGAGCAAGGGTATGATTAAGACATGAAGCCTTTAGTGTGAAAAAAATGCTAGGACTTTTGTGATTCCTACAAAACAAGATGGAGAGCTAAATTTCTTATGAATTTAAAGATATGCATCTCTTAGTTTTGCCCCTTTAGGATGCTATAATAAATGTTCAAATTACATTTTGAAATTATTAGAATTATGTGATGCACCTATACAATGCAATGATAATTTCATGTCAATTTATTTGAAATTAGCTAGAGGTGATAGAATTATTATGAGTGTAATAATCCATATATCACTTCAGGATTTTGTGTTACCTGATAGCTATTTGGTTGATTGTGTTGAAAATGAAGCACAAAAATCTCAGCTTGACTTTGCCTTGGTTAAACTAGAGAAAATTTGAATTTCTATTTCAACAAAAATCTTAGAGGTAGTTAATTGAGGTGACATGGCTCTTGTCACTTAGTTAAGTCGGTAAATTTGAGTTGGGGAAGCTTGAGTTTGGTTAAGTATGTGTTATTTCTAATTTGTAGTAATCTGTTCCAGTTAATTTTAGTTATTGTCAGTTTAACTAGTTCTAACTGTCAAAAGAACTAGTGGAGGTCAAGTTGTGGAAGTGGAACTTCAACCACACTCAGTGATCAACTAGTTAACTGATCAATCAACCCAAAATAATTGTTGCATGCAAAGAATTCAAGTTACCCAGTTGAGATGGAGATTCCAAGGCAATGTATTATTAGTTGTAGCATATTCCAATGTGCACAGGTGGTGTATGCAGTCAAAGGAAGGACCCAAGGCAATTGCGCAATTCCATGGTGAGAAATTCCTAAAAAGTAGGGGGAAATTTCCCTAGGGAACAATCCAAGGAAATAAGAGATTGTGGGGCTTAAAAATTGGCTAAGTGTTGGCCAGAGTGAGTGAGTCAGAGATAGGGATATAATATACACTTGGAGATTGTGCTCACGCTTAAGCAAGCAAGTGTATTCATATATATTGTTTTATTAATGCAATAGAGATAGTAAGGGGTTTTGAGCAGTTGCTTTCCCCTACATAAATCTCTGTGCATGTGTGATGTTTCATTTTGCATGTTTATGGTTCTTGTTCTAGATGGTGAATTAAATTCCGCAAATCAGTAGAGTAGCTTCAAGTATTGTGATTTAGTAAATTTCATGAGAAATATTAAATCTACACATTAATTTTTTACATGGTATCAGAGTTGGAATCACTGTAGAGCAGATATTTTGAAGTTGTCATTACAGGAGGTTCGAATTTGCAGATCAATGTTGTAGGCTTTCTTCAGGACTTAGAAGATGGCTTTAAATGGGCTAAGGCTTGAGTATGCCCTTGAGGGAAGCTCAAATTATGTTGCATGGAAGCAGCACTTGAGGATAATGGATTTAAGGAATTCATTGATAATGATATTCTGAAACCAACAACATTTGATGCTAAGGATATGGCAGAATGGAAGAAGTGTGTAGCCAAGGCAAGGAGAATCATATTGGAGGGAGTATGAGACCATATTTTCTCAAATATCCATGGGAAAGAGACTTCGTATGCAATGTGGCAAGCATTGAAAAATTTGTTCCAGAATAGTAGTGACCACAGGAAATTGGCACTCAAGGACAAACTTCGAAATATCAAGATGCAAAGGAACAAGACCATTGCATAGTACCTGAGCAGGTTCACACAATTCCGTGATGAACTTGGTAAAGTTGGTGTTATTGTAGTCGAGGATAATTTGGTGAGCCTATCCCTTCTAGGCCTTCCCAAGAGTTGGAAAAACTACCAAGATTCGATGAATGGGAGGGAGAAACTACCAAATTGGGAATGCCTATGGTATGATTTGGTACAGGAGGAAATAAGGCGGAACACCAGAGACAAGACTTCATCCAAGGGCGAGGATGAGGAGAATTGTGCCTTGGATGGAAAGGAAAAGGAAGGGAAAGGGAAGAAATCCCAATCAAAAGTAGAATCTAGTCAAGGGGGCAAGAAGAAATACTTGTCCAGAGTCAAGTGCTTTCACTGTTAGGAATTCGCGCACTATGGCATGAAATGTCCACACAAGAAGACAAGAAAGAAGACCTTAGGAGGAGCAACATGTTAGGCTTTGGCTTCATAGTTTGAGCTTGATTTTACTCTCATTGCATGCATGGCTATATTAGTGATGGGAAGCATGTGGTATTTCAACAACGATGCCTCGTTCCATATGACGAGGAATAGATATTTTTTCAGTGATTTGGAGGAGAAGGATATCTAGATGCACATCAAGATGGGAGATGATGGAAAGTACAAAGCAGTCAGGATTGGCATAGTCACCTTTCAAAGGGAGTCGAGCTCCCCTCTCAGGCTCAAGTATGTGATGTTTGTTCCAGGTCTATAGAAGAATCTTGTCTCCGTTGCAGTTTTGGAATACCATGGTTATGATGTGATCTTCAACAAATGAATGGAATTCTTGAGACACATAACCACGAGACAAGTGAAGTAGATCGTGGTTCGTGTGAAGAACCTCTACAGGGTAGATGTGGAGGATTGTGTTGCATTTAGCACAAAGGTGAAAATTGTGCAGAGTTGTGATGTCAGTGAACTTTGGCATATAAGACTTGGCCACTTTCATTATGGTGCTTTGAAGATCATGTAGCAAATAATGATAGGCCTCCCCAAAGGAGAACTAGAGAAGCAGGAAACATGCAAAGGGTGTACCTTGGGGAAGTACACGAAAGCCACTTTCCATGATCGAGACAACAATGTTGAAGGAAATGTAACTAGGTTCGGTCTTCATAAATGTACTTTTGATATTTGTATTTATTCAAGAAAATAAATATTATTTTATAATGTGTCAATGAGTTTCTTGCTCGTTGAAGTAGGTCTAGCACATGTTAAAGTGCTATAGGTAAATCAAAAGGTCAAAATAATTATGTTAAAGACCTTAAGGGTATGTTACATTGTATAAGAGTCAAAGAAGTAACCTCCAAGAAAAGTCAAGTCCCCTCCTATGCAAAAGCACCATCAAAGAGTCTCCTTCAAGCATGTGACACCACAAAAGAAACCATTTGAAGTAAGCATAACAAGTCGACCTAAAAGGAGGGACAATCCTCTATAAATAAAGGTTGTCCACTCCATTACAATGTCCACCAAGCAGCTCTGAAATCTGTGAAGAGAAGAGGCTAGAAAAAGGGTAACAAAGGACGAAGAAGAGGTCTTCTAGGGCAGCGAAGGAAGGAGGAGAAAAGCCGAAGTGGAAAGAACTATTTTCTAGGGTTAATACAATCACACGTGCGAGAAAAGATAGGACAGTCTGCGGTTATATTACTAATAAGGTCACAGTCACATGTTCATCATTATTTGGGCTATAAATTAGGCCTACAAGGCGTCTCAATGCAAGCAAAGAAAACTTGCTCTCTATCGAAGGTAAAATGGCCCTAATTCTCTAGGGCACCTCTCTCACGTGCAAGAATTAGGGATACAATGTTGTCACACTAAGCCTACCACCAAACATCAAGAAGGAACTCGGATGATCAAGAAAAGGAATGAGTATTCTTATGTGAAGGATATCACTAAGTAAAAGTATCTCTTCTAGAATATCTACTAACAATGAAAGGAAGAACAAAGTGCTAGAAGAAGGACGAATTGTCAGGAAATGAAGTGTCGAAAGGAGGTGAACAAAGTATCGGGAAAACATAGTGCAGAGAAAAGGAAGGACTTGACTTGTTCTTGGAGGATCTTCTTGTCAAGGGTCTAGGGTTTGGCATTGATCGAGAAAGAAGCTTCAAAAAGAGAAAACTTACCGAAGGGTTTTCTCTCAAGAGAAGAGAGGTTTTGGCCCTGGCAGAGAGCCAACATCTTGTGTTCTTGTTTTATGTTTTGATAGAAGTTCGATGAAGCACACACACATGCATTAATAAGAAAAGAAGGAGATTAATTTAACAAAGACAAATGGTAAAACGACTTCAAAAATTGTTATCTTGTCACGAAAAATCACTTTACACCTAATTGCCCTAGATTCTTCAACATGGAATCAAAGCTAAGGTGACAAATCAAGGAAAGGGAAACTCAAGAACACTCATCAAGGAAAGGTAACTACAAGGTTGAATCATCAAGCCACATATACTCAAGGAAAACAAGGCCTACCATCTATCATTCATCAAGGAAGACTACATAGCAAGAAGAAGAGCCTTACACAAAGGCAGCTATAAAGAAGGGTAGATCAAAGAGGGGCCTACATCATATGTAAGTTACCAAGAAAATCTCATCATCAAGCAAGTCCACTTAGAGAAGGTAACTTGAAGAACATCAAGATCCTAGGAAGGCAAGCCATCAAGTCTTCAAGGAGAAAGCAAATCCACTACATCTAAAAATCTATCAAGTAAGTATATGTCCCCTTCTGAATATACATCAATGTCTTTTTGCAAGGAAAGCAACAAATTGGTAGGTACCAATAACTTTCTTGCATGGAAGAAGAGGATTGATTTACTTCTCAAAGAGAATGAGCTTCTAGAATATGTCAAAGGGAATATCATTATCCCTTCCAAGGAACAAACCCAAGCCTTAGCGAGGTAAAATAAGGATGAGACAAGATCTCAAGGGATTCTACTAGAATCTATCAAGGACTCTCTCATTCCTTATGTCTCCAAATTTGAAACATCAAAAGAAATTTATGATAAGCTAATAGAGCTATTCTCGGTATCCACAGCTAGAGAAGTGATATCTCTAAGAAATGAATTGTACAAGATGAATATATCCAAGGAAGGAATAACTCCCTACTTCATGAAGATCTCTGAGATGAGGGATCAACTTCAAGAGCTTGGGGAAGTCATGTCTGATAGAGAAATGACAATTGTAGTACTCAATGCTCTACTTGAGGATTGGGGCAACTTCACATCAAGCATATATGCATAGAACGAAGCAACCACACTCAGTGAAATGTGGTCTCTACGCAAGACAAAGGAAACCAGACTTAAAGCAAAGGAAGATGTGGGATCAAAGGAACAAGCATTTGCTACCATGGCCAAGAGAAAGGGAAAATTTGGCAAATTTTGTCCTCAAAGAACAAACAAAAAAGACATGTCGAAAATCCAATGCTATGGAACCCAAGAATATGGACACTACAAAGGGAATTGTTCTGGGCTTAAGAAGGACAACAACAACAAAATAAAGAGGGAAGAAGCTCACATGAATCAAGAGGTGAAAGAAGAAGAAAATAAGAAAAGTAAGGAAGACCCTCCGGATCTCTACTATGACTAAGTCAAACTCTTTACGTCAAGTCTTATTTCAAGGTTTTGAGTAGGATAGGAGCATGTAGGAATAAAATAAAGTTGCATGACTAGAAACATCTTCTAGAATCTAGAAGCAGGAAGTACATATAATTCTAGATACTTATGAAGAAGTAGCATTTATAATGAGAATAAAATGCATCATTAGAAATATCTTCTAGAATATAGGAGCATGGTAGATATAGCTCAAGATATTCATGTAGAAGGAGCATACCTAGTATAGGACCTCATCCACGATGAAAGAAAATTGATCACAATTAAGAATCTTATAAGACCTCCATCATCAAAAGAAAAGAAACATTTTCAAGGCAAGGGTCTTTAAGATCTTATGATGGAATCTTCAAAAGAAGATTCATGAACCAAATAAGATGTCTCATTAGGAATCCCATTCATGGGATTCAAGAAAAGGATGATATCCAAGCAAGCTAAGATGAAGCAAGAAGGGCCACACCAAGGAAAACCAAATGAGATGATCAAAGGAGAATCAAGATGAGGTATGTATGCATCAAAGTTTAGTCATGTTATCATTTGTATATTATTGAGTCATGGGAATAGTTCTGTTAGGTCCCTATAATAGTAGTGATTCCCCCATTACTATTCTCATTGTATCCCTTATTTTTATTATTGTGCCCCTATTGTCCCCATATTCTTATTAGTGTGCCCCATAGAAACCCACTATTGTTATTGTTGTGCCCTTATGTTATTATTGTTATGTCGGCTTTGATTATATTGTGACTCCTTAGACTCCTATATATAGAATATGTTTAGTCATTTGTATCATCCAAGAATTGTTTATTTGTGTAATGTAAAGGAGGTTTCCCCCTCGAAGAGGTTTATTTTGAAGGTGTTCATCTATATTTTCTTCTATTTTGTCAGCTGGTTGCATAACATTTAGTATCAGAGCTTTGGATTCTAGGGTTTCGCTACTCCAAACAGGTAATCGTGGACTTTTCGCTATAACTTTTTTTCTGTGACGTTTCAAATGCTACAAAAAAAACCCATTTGCACTAAAATCGCTTTGAACCTCAGGTCTGAATTTCATATCTTTTCTCACTACATTTTCGGAGATATGATCCAAGGAAGTTAGGGTTTTTGCAGGATCCCGAATTATATCTCAAATAGGTGACCTGGGGAAAATCGTCATAACTTTTGTTTTGAGCATCAGATTGAAATTTCGTAAGAAGTTTTAGAAAGAGGATAGATTGTAGTTTTCTTTGTATCAGTTTTAGGTACTAAGGTCGAAATAGTGACACGTGGCACTTCGTACAAGTTCGCTCTACTGAACGAGTCTATAATCAGGTCATCGTGGGAGATTTGGCATAACTATTCCTTGGAGAATCCAATATTGAGTATACTTGTGGGGTTAGAAAGAGGACTCAGAGGGCTATTGCACGATGCAATTTGAGATTTTGGAGATATGCAATTAAAAAGACACAACAAATTCAATATCGAGCTCTTACAAAGTGAAAAAAAGGTGTGTAGTTATTTTTTAAATTTTGCATAAGATTGGTTTGAAAAATTAGTTTGAAGGAATTCAAAGGGCATAGTGAAGCATTATTCGCATACTTGATGCCCCGAAGAAAGAAAATGGAAACACCTAGTAAGCAACCTGAAAGATCTAGCACGACTCATGAAGAAGTGGAAGAAATGTAACATGATATATCAAAATTACGAGACCAAGTGCAACAAAATTCACTCTCACAAAAAGTAAAAAAAGCCAAGATGGATGGTTTAAAGAAAGGCGTGGAAGATAAAATGGATAGTTTAAAGAAAGGCATGAAAGCTAAGATGAATGACGTGGAAGCTAAGATGGAAGTAAAAATGGACGATTTGAAGACATGTTTGACAAAGTTGCTACAAGAAGTGTTTATGAACAGAGAAAAGGTAGTAAAGGAAACTCATGATGAGAAAAAAATAAATGTTAATCATGATTTCATAGACAATAACGTTGGATTGAAGACCCACCATGTTCCATAGATTGATATGAGGAATTTTGATGGCAAGGATCCCGAAGCATGGATACCACAGATGGAGCAATTTTTCGGTCTCCATAATGTGCAAAGCACACAAAAGGTACATATTGCAACTTTATATTTGGAACCAAATCAGTTTGTATGGTATCGATGGCTTTGCTCTCATAAACAAAATTGTCACTTGGGAAATTTTTACGAAGAAATGATAACACATTATGAGGATACAAAAAGAAACACCTTTTTTAGCCAATTGATAAATATAAAACAAAAGGGTTCAATGATGGAGCACATTGAGGACTTCCAAAAATTGAACATAAGGGTAAAAGATATTCCATAGGAGCATAGGATTATTGTGTTCATAGGGACTTTAAAGGATAACAGCCAACACGAGGTTCGCCTTTGGGAACCTGATTCATTGGAGAAGGCATTCAGGTTGGCAAGAAAAATGGAAAGCAAAATTATGGCAACCAGGAAGCCTACCACTCACAACTATAAAGATGGAGGTGTTGTTTCCCCTAGCCTTCCACAACCTACAAGGTTGACACCACAACAATTGGAAGAAAAAGAGCAAAAGGGCTTTGTTATAGTTGTGTTAGAAAATACACTAAAGGTCATAAGTGTGCTGAGAAGAAGTTATTCTACATAGATTGTGAAGAGGAGGAATAAAAGGAACAAGAAACGTCAAAAGAATAGGATATACACCAGGAACAAACCCTAGAGAAAGAAGAAATTAATCCAACCATATCTTGTAATGCATTGGTTGGAATTACCACTCCTCAAACTATTAAGATAGAAGGACATATCAAGAAGAAAAAGGTAATAGTGTTGATTGATTCGGGCAGTACCCATAATTTTATTCATTGTAAGATAGCCAAGGAATTGAATTGCTTCCTATATCCAGCACTAGAGTGTTAAGTGATGGTTGCAAGTGGATGAACCATAAATTACTCTGAAAGTGCCATAATATCAAGCTATCCATGGGAGAATATGTATTGAATAGCCCAATGCTTTCCATTCCAATGGGTGGTGCTGATGTTGTACTAGGAGTCCAATGGCTACAATCCTTGGGTACAATAGCTTTTAATTTTCAAGAACTTTTCATGAAATTTTGTACGGAAGGAAAGGAAGTTGAATTAAGGGGTATTGCAGGGAAACGGGGAAAGATAATCAGCTCTAACGGTATGACAAAGCTTCTAAAGAAAGAACAACAAGGCGTAATGGCACAATTATGTTCGCTAGAGGTTCCCACATCCAAATCATCTATTTCTCCAGATCTCCAAAAAGTCTTGGACAATCATTCCAAGGTATTTGAGACTCCCAAAGGCCTCCCACCTATTCGTGGTCATGATCATGATATTCATTTGACTCCAGGAAGTGTTCCTCCAAACATTAGGCCGTACAGATATTCGTATGCCCAAAAGAGTGAAATTGAACGTATGGTTGCAGAAATGCTAGAGGCTGGTATAATTCAACCTAGTCAAAGTTCTTTCTCTGCTCCAGTAGTATTGGTGCATAAGAAGGATGGATCATGGCACATGTGTTCGGGTTATAGGGAGCTCAACAAGCTCACTATTAAAGATAAATTTCCCATTCTTGTCATTGATGAATTATTGGATGAATTGCATGGATCAATTTACTTCACCAAGTTGGATCTTCGTTCAGGATATCATGAAATCATAATGAAGACTAAGGAAATTCTGAAAACAACATTTAGAACTCATGAGGGTCATTATGAATTTTTGGTCATGCCTTTTGGCCTTACCATTACACCTTCTACATTTCAAGGTTTGATAAATTCCATTTTCAAACCCTTCCTTATACAATTTGTGTTAGTATTTTTTGATGATATACTAATCTACAACAAGTCTTGGAAGGATCATGTTCAACATGTTGACATCGTGCTCAAACTATTGGAGGAGAAACAATTATATGCAAAAGCTCCAAATGTTTCTTTGGAGTACAAGAGGTGGAATATCTGGGTCATATTGTATCACATGAAGGTGTTAAGGTAGACCCTAGCAAAATTAAAGTCATTAAGGAATGGAAAATCCCCACATCCATAAATCATTTGCGAGGATTTGTCGGTTTGACATGGTATTATCGCAAGTTTGTGAAGAATTATGGGAGAATAGCAACACCTCTAACAACATTATTGAAGAAAGATGCATTTCCATCGACTCTAGAAGCAACAAAGGCCTTCGAACATCTTAAAGAGGCAATGTGCCAAGCACCGGTCTTAGCTATGCCGGACTTCACAAAAACCTTTATTGTGGAATGTGATGCTTCATGAAATGGAATTGGTGTTGTTTTAATGCAAGATGAAAGACCCATTGCTTTCGAAAGTCGTCCAATCAAAAGAAGGTATTTACACAAAGCTATTTATGAGAAGGAAATGTTGGCAATACTACATGCACTTAAGAAATGGCGACCCTACCTAATGGGAAGACACTTCAAGGTAAAAACATATCATGATAGTCTTAAATACTTTTTAGAACAAAGATTATCCTCTGAAGAGCAGAAAAAATGGGTCACAAAGATGTTGGGTTATGACTTTGAAATCATCTACAAAAAAGGGAAGCAAAATGTTGTGGCAGATGCACTCTGAAGAAAGGATGAGGATGTGGAAGCATTATTGTGCGCCATTTCTATTATCGAACCAGCTTGGATAAACGAAGCAAGGGATGAATGGAAGAATGATGAAGAAGTGTGGGCACTCATTCAAAAGATACAACAAGATCCCAGTACATCTGATACATTTAGCTGGAAAAACGATTCGTTATGGTACAAAGATCGCTTATACCTATGTAAGAATTCCCAACTCAAACAAAATATTCTTATGGAATTGCACACTTCTCCCTTAGGAGGGCGCTCAGGATTTTTAAAAACTTACCATAGGGTTAAGAAGGATTTTTTTGGGATGGCCTTAAATCGGATATTCAAAAGTTTGTGGCAGAATTTTTGGTTTGCCAACAAAATAAAGTTGAAACAATTAAGACCCCAGGTCTATTACTACCTTTATCCATTCCAAGCTAATGTTGGGAGGATGTTTCAATGGATTTTATCACAGGTTTACCCAAGTTTGAAGGAAAGAGTGTCATCATGGTGGTAGTTGACAGACTTACCAAGTATGCACACTTTTGTGTATTATCACATACATTTAAAGCTAGTACAGTTTCTAATGCATTTATGGAAACAATTCAAAAGCTACATGGAAACACAAAGATTATTGTAAGCGATAGAGATCCCATTTTCACTGGAAATTTTTGGACAAAATTATTTTCTTTTCTCAGTACTTAGTTAGCTCATAGCTCACCTTATCATCCTCAATCTGATGGGCAAACTAAGATAGTAAACAAATGTTTGGAAGGATATCTTCGTTGCTTTGTATTTGATAAACAAACACAATGGGTCAAATGGTTGCCTCTGGCTGAATGGTGGTATAACACTTCCTTCCATACTGTAGCAAAAATGACCCCATTTATGGCATTTTATGGATATCATCCACCATCCATCACATCATATTTAAGAGAAAATTCTAAGGTTCAAGCAGTGGAACATCACATCGAGCATCAACAACAAGTTCTCCAACTCTTAAAGTATAACGTCAAATTGGTGCAGAATAGAATGAAACAACAGGTAGATCAACATCGCAACGAAAGAAGTTTTGATGTAGGTGACTGGGTATTCCTACGGCTACAACCATATAAATAAATGTCCCTCAAGCAAGCTAAGAAGGATAATAAATTATCACCAAAGTATTATGGTCCGTACAAGGCATTGCAAAAGATTGGTACTATGGCATACAAAATGGGGCTTCCTGCAACTTCCTGAGTGCACCCAGTTTTCCATGTTTCATGTTTAAAGAAGGTTATAGGTGACAAGATCCCAGTTCAAACAATATTGCCAGAACTTGACATGGAAAGAAAAATCATATTGGAACCTAAAGCAGTCACAGAAACAAGAACTTAACAACTACGAAATCAATAATGACTTCGGAGTATCTCATCAAGTGGAATAACTTATCCACTGAAGATTCCACCTGGGAGGATGAAAATTTTATACAAAAGCATCGAAAACTACTCAAGCGTTGAGGAAAATGCTTTTCTAAAGGAGAGGGGCATGCTAGGTCCCTATAATACTAGCGATTCCCCCATTACTATTGTCATTGTAGCCCTTATTGTTATTATTGTTCCCCTATTGTCCCCATATTCTTATTAGTGTGCCCCATAAAAACCCACTATTGTTATTGTTGTGCCCTTATGTTATTATTGTTATGTCGACTTTTATTATATTGTGACCCCTTAGACTCCTATATATAGAAAGGACGTTTAGTCATTTGTATCATCCAAGAATTGTTCAATTGTGTAATGTAAGGAGGTTTCCCCCTCGAAGAGGCTTATTTTGAAGGCATTCATCTATATTTTCTTCTATTTTGTGAGCTAGTTGCATAACAAGTTCTATAACATGATTAAATATGAAAGAATCTCTTTCACCAAGGACATGCTCGAAATCATGTACTACAATGCAATGAAGGTCAACAAAATAATATGCTCACATAAGAAGTATAAGATTGCTGACCAAGAAGCAAGAAGAAATGTTGACTAGTCCAGGAAGCAAGCAACGAAGAAGTGTTCCTAACGAGCATAAGATGATTGACCAACTTATCCAAAGAAAAGAAAATGGAGAAAGAGATAAAGCATGTGAAGAACACCATGATAACCAAGAATCACTATCTGCCAAGATACTTTGAAGATATCTCCCTACTTGGGGTACTTCCCTTTGGGTTGTGCAATGTTCCTGCCACTTTCCAGAGAGCAGTACTGAGCATATTTGTTGAACTAGTTCACGACTCAGTGGAAATCTATATGGATGACTTCACCCCTTATGGTGCTAACTTCCAGGAAGCTTTGACTAACCTGGGAAAAGTTTTAGCCAAGTGTATTGAAATGAACCTGTCCCTCAGTCCTGAAAAATGTGAATTATTGATGATTGAAAGGACCATGCTAGGTCATATAATTTCTCAGCAAGGATTACAGGTGGATCTCCAACAAGATTGCTATCATCCAAAGGGTCCCACCTCCTCAAAAGGTAAGAGATGTTCGGAGTTTTCTAGGCTTAGCAGGGTATTATAGAAGATTCACTAAGGATTTTAGTAAGCTAGCCTCTCCATTGTTTGGTCTTTTGGGAAAAGAAATTGAGTTCATATGGACTGACAATTGTCAAGAGGCTCTGAATGCCTTGAAAGGTAAGCTGGTAACTGCCCCAATCTTGAGAGGTCCAGACTGGGCCTTACCTTTCCACATTCACACAGATGCCTTGAAAAAAGCGATAGGAGCAACCTTAAGGCAAGTTGAAGAGAAGCTGCCTTATGCCATATACTTTGTTAGTAAAAACTTGTCCAAGGCAGAATTAAACTACACTGTAACCGAAAAGGATCTCTTAGCTTTAGTCCAATCCCTAAATAAGTTCAGACACTACATCACCGGCTATCAAACATTCGTATGCACTAATCATGCTGCAATTAGGTATTTGATGGATAAACTGGATGTAAGTGCTCGTATCATTAGATGGTTACTTTTATTGCAACAATTTGATTTGAACATTGTTGATAAGCCAGGTAAGGAGAATGTTGTTGCTGATTTTCTGTCTAAACTAGATCTGCCAATAGGTGAAGAAGGAATGGTGGATGATCAATGCCAGATGAACACCTATTTGTTATTTCAGTACTCTCTCCATGGTTTGCTGATATAGCAAACTATTTGGTTTCAACACAGTTTCCGCCACACCTGTCCTCAAAAGAGAAGAGAAAGATCGTGAGGAAAAGTGCCCCATTCACCTAGACTAGGGGCAATCTTTTTAAACTTGGCCCAGATCAGATTTTGAGGTGATGTGTCAGGGAGGAGGAAGTTTTTGACATCCTCCTAACCTGTCATGATGGGCCTTGTGGGGGCCACTTTGCAGCAAAGAGGATTGCCTTCAAAATTCTGCAAGCAAGTTACTATTGGCCCACTCTTCATCAAGATGTCAGGAGATATATCAGCCAATGTGATCGATGTCAAAGGATGGGGAAACCTACTCCAAGGGATGAGATGCCCCTGCAACCTCAATTGAATTTCGAGCCATTTGAGAAGTGGGGCATGGACTTTGTGTGTCCTATCAACCCTCCTTCAAAACAGAAATCTTACATCATTGTGTGTATGGATTACCTGACAAAATGAGCAGAAACAAAGGCGATCAAGGCAGCAACAGAAGAAAAAGTAGCTGAGTTTTTGAGGGAAAAAATCTTCTACAAGTTTGTCTATCCAAGAGAATTAGTCACAGATCAAGGAAGTCAGTTTACCTCCAATCTGATTGAAGACCTACTCACACATCACACGATTAAGCACAAAAATTCCACCCCTTATCATCTGCAAGCAAATGGACAGGTGGAAGTCACTAACAGAGCTTTGGAAGGGATTTTGACTAAGGTAGTGAGCAGCAGCAGAAAATATTGGGCAGATCGATTGGTTGAGGCCACCTGGGCCTATAACACTACTTGGAAAACCACCACAGGTTTCACACCCTATGAGCTGGTCTATGGGAAGAAGGCTTTGCTATCCATAGAATTTGAATATAACACATTAAGGATGGCAGCTCAGCTGGACCTAGATCTCAGCCATGCACAAAAGGAAAGATTGCTTCAGCTAAATGGATTGGATGAACAAAGATTGTAGGCCCTTCTCCACTCAGAGGTAGTCCAACTTCAAAGAAAAATATGGCATGACAGACACCTCAAAGAAAAACAATTCCAGCAAGGAGATTGGGCGCTGCTGTATGATTCAAGATATAAAGATTTCAAGGGCAAACTGAGGACAAGATGGCTGGGACCATACACAGTAGAAAAATGCAATGACAATGGTTCAGTCCTTATCCAGACCATAGATGAAGAAGCCATCCCCATGCTCGTCAATGGGCATAGATTGAAGATCTACAGGAAGCCCCTTTCCAAGCAAGAGTTCATTGAGAATCTGGGTAAAACAGTGTTGGTAGTGGAGCAGGTCCCTGTCTCCACTCCACCCACACCCTGAGCAAACAAAAAAAAGAAAAAGAAAAAACAGAAAAAAAAAAACAGGAAAAGGAATAAAAGATCCCTGGGTGAAAACCTCTTGGAGGTGCCCAGGGCAGGCAGTGAGGGTGAAAACCTCTTGGAGGCGCCCTATCTTAAAAAAAACCCCTAACTTCTTTTGAATAAATTGCAGGTTGCAGGAGGGTCACACAAGAGAAAAAGACATGGCCAGGCTGCATACACCCTTCATAGTCCATCCCTCCATCGCCGTTATCCTTTCCCAAGCCTTGGTCTCATTTGTTCTGAAAATTTCGCATCCTACAGGAAACTCTGTGTATTCTACAGGAGGCTCCTGTAGAAATCACAGAGAGGCCAAAATCAAGTTCAGAGAAGAACTCGAGGGCTGGAAATTTGTCTAGAAGGCCTGTGAACCTCCCTGCCACCATCCATCCTCCTATTTCTCCATTCCATCCCTGCACACCCACATTTCCACTCGTTTTTTCTTTCCCTGCACAGACAAATATAGAAATTCTATTTCTTTCATTCTGTAAACACAAGAAAAGGGTGACAAATAAAGTAGCAGCATTCTTTGATTATTCCTACTTGATACCTTCCAGCTGCTATTTCTTTTCATTCGAGACCTTCTTTAGCAGTCTTTTTAGCCCCTACTCAAGCATCAACCTGAATTTCAGAAGGAGAAGTAGCTACAGGAAATCCTACAAGATTCCTGTAGCAGCTAATCCCTTTGAAAAACAAACTCTAGAGACAGGGTCAGCGCAGTAGGATGTATGAAGCATGCAAGGAGCAGAGCTTGAACGAGAAATCATCAGCATAAGCCAAGGGCTGAGCATGCAGAGCACCAGCAGCGGCAATAATGAGAAAATGAAGTGCCAAGGTCTAGCATGCAGAGCTCAACAACGACTAGCAGGTAAGTGGCTAAACCTATTCCTCGATTGCATGAATATTATTTAGGAATTGTACGAACTATGGGAATGGTCACGATTAAACGGAATCGGTGGCTAGCTAACTGGCCACCCTCGTTCAGTTCAAACCACCCTCATGGAATTCAAATGAGCCTCGTGCAATTCAAATCGCAGTTCAAATACGTAGTTAGCACGTGTGGCCCGTCAACTCGGAGAGAAAAACTCAGAACCGGTAGTGGTGGCAGCGTATAACAGGAAGAGTGGAGGTGATGGCGGTCAGGCGACATGGAAAACCATAATGACACTTGCGTAGGACCAACGGTCTGGATGGGGATAATGTACCCATCCGGCCACCTCACCTCGTCACCGCAGATTACGCCATCAGTTTAAGTACAGTGCGGTCTAAGCCTCCACCACCTTTTGTTCATTTGCATCGACGAGCTCCTCGACTGCAGTACTCACCTACCACCTTCAGAACAGTGAACCAGTCGTTTTCTGCTAGTTTTTCAAAACCCTCCTGCCTATCGGGCTCTACAGGAGCACTACTGCATTCTACAGGAGTAGGAACACTGTCTACAGGAGGTTTTCTACAGGAAGGGTAGAGAGCAGCTCTGTAGAAGGAAAGTCTGAGATTTTTTAACAAATTTGAGCTTGAAAATAGGTAGGCTCGGGAAACCGCTCTGCATATGATATTTATATAAGGCGGTGGATTAAAAATACAGTATTGGGTTGAAAAAGAAAGGAAAGTGAAGCTTAAAAGTCTGCCTGTATTTTTCTGAGTTCTACACAGTCTCTCCATTTTCTTCTCTGCATTCAAAATCTATCTTTTTCTTCCTCACATTCTTCTATAAAAAAAGGGGGATGCAACCATAGAAACCAACCTGTGAAAAAACGAATTTTCAAGTCTGTCTACTCTCTGAAGAAAAAACACTGTGTTATATATTCTCTGTTCTGTCAAAGTATTGATTTTTTTCCAAAACCGAGAAGCAAATTCAGGTTAAAAACAGTTTGAAGAAAGGGAAAAATTGCAAATTGATGTTGTGAAGAAGAAGCACATGGGAAAATTCCCTCTCTGGTCAGAAAAAAACAAAACTCAGCTGTCCCTCTGTTTCTGGTTTTGGAAATTATTGCCTCCTTCCTCACCTGAGCATTTTCAGAAACCACTAAAAACACCATGCCAGGAGGTTTTATGAGAAAGGAGCCTTTGAACTCCAACAAATTGCATGAGCACCCCGAAGTGGTGGCCCTCTTCACCAGGGAAAACTAGATGTCTTTCTTTGAGAGAATCCATGGACATGATGAGGAGGTGACTGAAGAATTTTTGATGTCCTTAAGACCCCATTCGAAAACACATGCTACAGTCAGTTTCAGGGGTCTGACCCTAGAGCTTACACCAAATTTTATTAGCAGAATCACAGGTCTTCCACTTGGGCTCCCTTGGAGCAAAGAGGAAAAACCATTGGGACAGGTTGCTAAAAAGACATTCTTTCAGCCTGATGAACATCCTATAGAGGATAAGAATGGGGTCAAAAGGACAAGCTTACCTCCTCCATGGAGTGAAGTCAGCTACCAGATCATGAAATACATCACTTGTGAAGGAAGATTCAATATAGTTTATGGTTATCACTTTAGGTTATTGCATGAATTAAGATATGGGATGGACCTAGCTGCAACTAGGAAACTCAGTCTCCCATATTTCCTCCTCTAATATTTGATAGAATGTGGCACCAAGTTAAATGTAGGTATCCTAGACCAGCTGGCCCCCCATGGGCTCATCAAATTGTTGGTAGAAGATGCCCTGCACACATACACCATCCCTATAGCATGGGAAATTTTCAGGAACATGTCCAAAGAAGATGACATCAAAACTCTTACTGATGATATTAGCCCATCTAGCAGTGAAGAGGAGGAGAAGACAAAGGAACTTGAGAAGGAAATTCATGAGGAGGCACAATATATTCAAACATAAGGAAAAACAGAGGAGAAACAGAAAGAAGAGGAGAAATTTGACAAAACCACAGTTCAACCTAAGGCAGAAAAGAAAATAGCTCCAAAAGCAGAGAAGAGGAAAAGGACAAAAGCTGAGAAGAAAAAGCCCAAGAAAGCTCAGAAAAAGACTACCAAAGGAAGGGTAGAGACTCAACAAGTAAAGTAGAAAACAACACCAGAGGTAGCAGAGACAAAAGCAAAAACAACAGACATAGGAAAAATTGCAGGAGATGAAGGAGAAGAACAGCAGGAAGAAACATCCCCTGAAACACTGGCAAGGGAAGTAGCAGCTGTGCTTGCTGCATTAAGCACTCCAGCAAAACAAAAGGGAAAAAGAAAAAGGCAAACATCTATGTATTTCAAAGCCAGGAGGAGCACCAGGATTAAGGTGGGCAAGCCCTAGCCACCATCAAAAGAACCCATTATCATTGAGGATGCACCTACTGAGAAGAAGGAGGAATCTCCCTCCAAGATCTCTATCACCTACGAGAGAGGGAGTCCCAAAACCTCCACCTGGAAGGAAAGAATCAAATTGATGGACTCCAAAGCAATCCTACAGGAAGCTCAAACCTCTCTACAAGAGACACTGGCCAAGCTTAAAGAAACTGAAAAATTGGAAAAGTAGGCAGAAGAACAGTCACAAGAGGAAGGAAAGGAAAAAGAAATACCTGAGCCAAGCCCTCAACCTAATTTAGGCTCCTATTACAATCTTCTAGAAGGTGGGAAGATCATCCCACAAAAATTCGTTGTGCCTCTTTTCTTTGAATTAGAAAAAGAAAGGGTTAGAACCCACACCTGGATGCAAATTGCTAAATCTAAAGGAGTTGAAGATATAGGGCACATGGAAGACAAGTTAAGAGAGCTGAGAAGGGAGTTGGGCATGGTAAGGTACATAGAGGGCATTAGAAGGGCCCAACTACAAGAAGAAAATGAACTGCTGAAGAAGAAGTTATAGGAACGAGAAACTCAAGGGGGAGACAAGTTGCCAATCTTGGAAGGGCAGCAACAACAAGAAGGTCCCCTAGCAGATAATGAAGCAGCAGAGAAACAACAGCAAGAGGAAGAGCCACAGACCAATGTTGAAATGCTGATGAAACAACAACAAGAAAAAGAATCTCAGGCAGCAACTGAAGTGCTGATTTTGAAACAGCAGTTGTAGGAAAAGGAAGCCCAGATGGCCTGCATGGCTAGCTGGGCAATGGAAGCCTTGTAGTGTAGACAGCTAGCTAGATCCTATGCACTGTATCTCAAAGACCAGTGGCTCCAATTCTAGATTAAAACATTGGCCCAAAGGGGCACAATCCCATTCCAAAATTATGATCAGTTTATGCATTTATGTGATAGTAGTTCAGCCGAGGATAAAGCCAAGCTAGCAGAATTTTACCTACACAACATGGCACTTCCTGACATGAATTTATGGGATCCAAATGCTACATTAGGAGACCTACAACTCATGGCTATGGCTTCTTGGTTGAGCCATGAAGAAAAGAGAGCAGTGGAAATTCAAAAAATCATGGCAAAGGAGCTAAGTGAGCCCCTGATGATAAGGGCAGAACCAGCAGAACCATTGGATCTCATATATGCCCACCAGCACCTTGCAGCCAATCCTCAAGTTTCCCCTGACTATGTTGACAGGCAAGCACAGGCTATTGCTCACTTTGAAGATATGGAGAGATTGTTTGGCGATGACTGCCTTCATGCTTGCATGAGAAGGTGGAATACATTGTCCCATAGCCTAAAGATCAGGGAGTATCACTCCCCAACCAGAATGAGGGAAGCTATGAGGAGGGTGCCCTTATATAAACAATCAATGCAAAACTTGAAAGCCAACTGGATTGGTCTTAAATACAGTCCTCCATTGTTGCTAGGACTGTTGGAAGGGGTTAAGGAGGAGGAAGAACAGAAACAATGGGAGGAAGTGGACAGGAAAGCCGGTTTCCATGATAGAGAGGAAGACATCACATCAGAGGCTTGGGATGTCAGGGAAGCTGTTAAAGCTATTAAAGATGAAGAACTAGATTAGTTGCTCAGAGGATGAGCAACCCATTCAACAGGGGGGTGATGATGAGCCCCATAAATTGGTAACTATATGGGCTCATTCTGCCTATTATTTTCATTTAATCCACCATTCTCAATATTTTTCTGCATGTTTTTGAATATATTTATGTCAATAGAGTGAATGGGAATAGTCACTTTGCCACATAGTCTAATGAGTGTTTATTGCATTTTTTTGGGCATTTTTGGACAAGGACCAGGCATTTATGAGCAGATTGGCAGCCAAACTCGAGGAAACAGGGCTGAGGACTTATAGGAGGGGTGTCTCCTTCATTAATGACCCCTTCCTTGAGTTCTCCATCAGCAGCTCAGAGTACAAAGGCCCACAATGATGATTCCAAGGGGTAGCGGAGCAAGTCTAGTAGAGCTGCTGTTATCTTCAGTTTTAGAAAGCCGAGTTCCTTAAGTCTAGGAGGACTGTTGGGAGTCCCAACTTGTATAAATAAGAAGGCTTCAAGCCTCAGTAGGTTAGTCATTTCATAGTAGATTTTCGCACTTTTGTGCAGCTTTGTACTCAGCTCATTTTCAAGCTCTTTTTGAAGACAATTTTGTGATGTAACTGCTACTCTTTGGATAAATGAAGATGAATCAAGTTTTGAGCCAGCACTGATATTCTCTAGAGGGTTGAAGCTCTTGGGTTAGGGCCCAACCCAAGCTACCCAGCACCTCCTTTGTGTATTTATATGCTTTTGCTTGCATTCATGAGATAATTTCTGTTGTTTAGGTTAAATCTTGCTTTGTTAATTAGGTTGCTTTTGATGGTTAGAATAGTTGTTCTTTCTTCAAGTTGATTAAATAGTTTGCTGCAATAACAGAAAAAGATCCAAAAAGGCTACCAACAGGTCTTGATCTCCTTTCTCCCTCCTTGGGACCATGATTTGAGATCAAGGCACTATTGCTGCCACAAAAAACACAGTCTTTACTCTTCCAATGCAATTTCTAGTGTGATATTTTGAGTTGGAGAAGTTGATATCAGTTCGGATTCACATGCTTAGATCCTTTCTTATTCATTTACCATCGCTTTCTCGCATAATTCTCTGTTCATAAAGTTCTATTCAACATTTTTTTGGTTTTAGGTCAGATTTTAGGTCAAAATAGACAAAACTCTGTTTTTCGGTTCTTGCTTGGGTCATTTTGAGAAGTAAGTATGCAGCTCACTTGTAGAGCACTCCAGCTTATCATTCCTCCATAGCATAGCATGTACCAATTCATCTCTCAAGATTTCCCCACTCATTCGCCACACTTCGCCAATCTGCCATAATTTCTGCGTTTTTCCACAAAGTTTCTTTCTTGCCCTTTGAACAAATCCAACCATATCTTTCATCCCTGATCTTCCTTGACATGTTATAGAACCCCCAACACCTTCATCTAGCCTTCATTTCCCTTTTCCCATCATTTTTCCACCTTCAAACCTCCCAAAACCACTTTCGGCCTCCTCTTGTAGATTCTCCTGTAGAACCTCCTGTAGATCCCCTACAACCTCCCGTAGAAATTCCTGTAAGTGATTTTTCGAAGTCTGATCACAATGGAAGTCTTCATAAGGGTACTAGAGGCTTCTTAGGACCCCTCCACACCTTCCTTACCTTCTGCAAAAGCCAACTCCATCTTCCTTTGCCACCAAACCTCTGCACAGCCACAACCAGTCAAAACACAAGCATAATGATTCTACATAAAAATGCCCAAAAGTACAGAAAGATGATTTCTTCTCATTTATCTTCAGAAGTAGCTTGAATACATGAATTTTACCTTTTCAGTAGTCAATGGCATCCATATTAGTAGTTTCCATCTCTTTTCTCGCAAAAGTAGGGTTAGTGGGTAAACTAGGGTTTGCGTTTCCTTTCAGTTTTCATCCTCTTTCTGCAAGTAGAATAGCTTCTTTCGAGTTAGCTTTCTTTCATCACTGTTAAAAGATTCTTATGAGAATTCATAGAAGTTGGATTAAGCTCCTAGTGAACTTGCGCCAGCTGATCAAGTGATAGCCTGCAGTAAGAGCTAGTACTTGTGCATACAACACCGTCGCTTCCAAGTTTGTTATGAGCTACCAGGTTGATAAAAGTAAAGAAGGAAGCCCCAGGAGTTGTAGCATTATTGCTGCAATACTGGAGCTCACCACTAGTAAAGATAGATGATGATGGCTACCAAGTGACATCAGAGTAGTGCAATGAGAGTGTAATGGAGCTGAATCTCCTAGGGATAAGGCCATTGTGGTGACATTGGAAACCTGTGATATTCATTGAACACCATGATTTATGTTATGACAAATGTGTTGTGTTACTAGAGTAATTTAGAGGGATGCCCTGGTTGTAAGACTCTATCATCATCAAGGAGGAAGCCTTATTAAGGAATGGATCACCCAAGGGACTAATGGCACAAAGAATGGGATTCCTAAACTTGGAGGTGTGTGACTACTAAGAAGAGGAAATTTGGATGAGTTGGTTTTCAAAAAGTTGTGTACATACTCATTTGGATCATGAATTCATTGGGATGTCCAAGAAGACAATGAGCTGAACTTATTCCTTGTGAAATCCTAAAGGAGAAATGGACAACCAAGGAAGAATGTGTTGGAATTCTAGATGACTAGAGGTGACTAGACCATGAATTATGAATGACATGGAAACTTAGGACAATGATTCAATCTCCTAGAATTGAGTAATATCCCATTTTGACCTTGGGTAAATCCTTGTGATCAAACTCTAAGAGTATATGAGTCACTATGGTGCTTACTTCTAAAGAGCAATTGTTAAATCACTAGGACAATGAACTCCTTCTCGTGGGTGTCTACTAATATTTGGTGTGAATTTTCCTTGAGCAATCATTGCCTCAAACATTTAATTTGACTCACGGGTGATCAATTTTAAGAAATTTGCAAGTAGCTAGCCTATGGTTGGGTGGAGAGTGGAAGTCCCTCCTTTAGTTTCCAACCATATTTATATACCAAGATAATTCAAATGCATTAATACGTTGAGTTGTAAACTATAATGTTTCATGAACTACTTTTCGAGATGTCATTGTTATTGTCATTAATGGCCCAAGCAAAAGGAATTTGAAACATATTTGGCAATCTAGGGCAATCCTTGAATCAAATTGACTATGTTTCAAATTTAATGAAGGTAAGACTCTGCCACTATTTGAGTCTTTGTTATAACTACTACAATTACTCTTGCTTGTTCAATGGGTCAAGGGTAAGACAAACTTTGTATTTCAAATTTTAGAAAGAATATTGTCACTTTAAATACGAAAGATAGCCATGCAAATCTCATATAAATTTATTGAGCTAGGGATTTGTCTATAATAGATTGCTTTTGAATGAATTGGTTAACCTTTTCTAGACTTAAGTCCCTTTTGCAACTACTATAGTCAAATCCATACTATACTCTTCATTGCTTCCATATGTAATTTGAACTCACACGACCCCTAAAATAAATACAAGTAAAGGATAATTATTTTAGGTTAGCTTCAACATCTAAATCATCGGTCAGATCCTAAAAAGGGACATGATGTTTCATACGTGGTCAAATGAGTATAAATAGAAGTTATGCATCCTTCATTTCAGTTATCCAACTTTACAACCAAGACAAGAAGGAGTTTAAGCAGAGGTTAAGTTTATAGCTCATGAACTTGGAATAAAGATAAAGCGAAGATAAGGGTTTTTGGCCTTCACCTAAGCATAGAATCGCCCTAATGGAGCATAAACCTCAGCCCTAAGATTGGAAGTTCAGTCATGTGTCTAATCCTGGCCTTGAGGTAGAATTCCGACCCTAAGTTGTAGACTCCTCAAAACATAATTTTGACCCTTGAAGAAAACCTCTCAAAGGACAAATTTCGGTCCTTTTATGAACAGAACTTCAGCCTTTGAAGAAGACCTATTAGGCACAAACTTTGGTTCCCTTTTTAACAAACCTACTCGACCTTTGAGCACACATTTTTGGCCTTGAGGTATGTAACACCCTCCTCCCATATCTACCCAAGTAACCAACCAACCGAGGTAAACATGCGACGAGAAGTTACCATGATATGATTCAACATCCTAAGTGACCTTAAGGAAGTGGGATTGATGGAAACACACCATACCGAACCTTTTGCACCTGTTGCAGGACTCCCAGAATGTATTCCAGTCATTCCCCTAAACAACCCCTGGATCCCACTTAACTTTTATACCACTAAACCCCTGGACGCTCCCTTGATATGGAAAAGGATGTGTCTGAGGACATCTGGATGCATGCACAACATGGGTATGCCAATGTCCAGGGACTTTCCTGCTCAGACCTGTGCTCAGGACTCCAAGATTTGTACCACTTTTCAAGCCCAGAATCCATGTCACTACCCATAAACCCTTGTAGCTTTTCGAATCCATAAATTACATTATGACAAGACTTACGAATCAAAAACTAACTCAGGACTAGGCTTGACCATCTTGTTATACAAAATTTATACCTACGGATAAGTACATCTTCCCTAAGTGGGTAGTTACACTTAGAACAACAGAAGTAAAGAGGTTTAACCTTTTCCTACAATAGATAGATAAGATGAAGGAACCTACTTGTGATCCTTCTCTTCCTTTGATCTCCTTTGAATTGCTCCCGTCGCTCCCGCTCAAACTGAATTTGCTCAATTGGTACCTGCCAACATAAATAGAAGATGACAACCATCAAAGTATATGATATATCTACTATAAGCAAATGGAATCGACAACATTTTAACATACATTCATCATAGATATAGACAAGAATATGGGAAAAGGAACAAACAACTTTATTGATTGATAAACACAGAAGTTACACCCAATATGGTTCAATCTCGTGTCACTCATCCAGCTTAGTCCAAACTCTCATCACACCAATAGCACATCAATCCAACAACATAACATTACTTGACAATGATTTCAAGTCTCAAACCAACAATATTTCATTACAATATCCAAATTATAGCCCCTTGATCACTATGATGAGTGGTCAATTTATAGGGAAATGTAATTGGTTTTGTCATAAATTGGGCATTTGAATGGTTTTCCCAAATTGGAGTTAGTTTCCATGGAGAAAGGGATGAGAGGATGGAGGGCTAATTGATCCATAGCCTACCCAAAGTCGAGCTCATAGGATGAGATAAGAGTTGGGCATCCTTTTAGAATGCTTTAGAATCAAGGAATATTCCTAGAATCCTATGCCAATTTCACTCATTCTCGCCCAGCCTAGGTATAAGTGGGCCTAAGTGCACTGCAGTGCAGGTCTGAATGGGCCTACCTGCTCTGCAGTGTAGTTGCCCTTGACCAAGGCTGTGCTGGTGTCCCAAGGAGGCATTTCAACAGGGTTTCATGCTAGGAATCTTTCATGGATGAAAGCATTCAATTTGATGACTTGTCTAAGGCATGTAGCCACTGAATTAGGGTTTGATGAGCCCTAATTGTAATGATATGATCGTCAGGAGTGATGTGCCCAAATATACTTGTAATAGCTGCCCCCTAAAGCAAGAATTTGAAAATGATAATGTTTAGTGATATGCTTTATAATGTGATGAGGAGGATCTGAAGCAGATGATGGCTTGCATTAATTACAATACATAATATCATGATATCTTTGAATTTTTCATGAATTGCTGAGGGAGGGCATACCCATGCTCAACATATAAACTTTTCATTACATGTACATGAATCAGATAGTCGTCTACAGATATAGACCCATGATAGGATGACCATCTGTGTAAAGCCATTGTACAGATGATTTAATACTCTCCTGAAATTGTAGCCTGGATGGATGAAACTAGATCCAGGGTCTTCTATCTCATCTAATCGTTCGCTCAAGTATGAGTCTAACCATGTGAAAATGTGATTTGAAGTCGAACATGGGAAGACACCGTCTGATTACCAACCAATGATGTAAGCTATTAACAGATGCGAGAGAAATCACTGATAATGATAATGATTCTCAAGGTACTACAGTACATTTTGCATGGTGTGAATAAATGTTTTGATGTCGAACACCATACAAATTCTTTTGGTCGAAGGCCTGTGATGTCAACCTGTCGCTGGAAGTGAGAAACTTGCCATTGATGTATACAAGCCTTAAGGTACTGGAAGGGTGTTTCTAGGCCAAATTCTTGGATAATGTGCCGATATTCCTTGTAATGAAACAAGGAACTATGCTCATATTCCTTGTTTCATTTTTTAACGAGCTTGACACAAGACAAGGAGCTATGCTCATGGTTCCTTTATCACGACCCATAAGAGGTCATGGCTTCAAAGAGTTCTCATCATATGGGAGAACAATGCTCTGGAAGGGATACATAGCAAGGAATCCATTAGAGAGATCTGGTTCCAATGCCCCCAGTACATAATGCAAAACATCACAGAATTGATTGTCAATTGATGTAGGGATGGAACGGGTTGCCACATAATTGACCCGTGGTGGGGAAGATACCATTGGGACAAAAGGACCATTTAGGGAAGATGGTTGACTGGAAGCCATATTTGGGTCGGGAAATGAAAGCTAGTCAACGGTGACAATTATGCCTTCATGCGGGAAACACATCAATCGAAAAAGTTTTGAAAAAATAGCTCCCATGTCATAAACATAGTTGCACCTAGTAAGTAAATTTTAATCTAAAGGGCCTAGGACTACCATCACATTGAGATAAACAAATTTTCCTCTCAAAGTAATAAGCAACTGAGGAAGGATCCCTAATGGTTGACTGGTTCCTTTGTTAAAAGCCAACAGATTCTGGGTAACAGGCACAAGTGGCAGTGAACCGAGCGCCTGCCAAGTAGTGGAGGAAAGGAAATTCACATACGCACCTTCATCTATAATAGTTCCATATACAATCATATTATAAACCTGTACTATGATCTGGAAAGGCACATAAGAAGGAAGATGACATCTTACCAGTCGATTCCAATCAAAGGAAGTGACCAGACTACTTGGAGAGGGTACCGTAAGAATGGGAGAATTACCCCTTTGACTTAGGAGAACGGGAGGATTTTCCTCTTGTCTTGATGGAACATGAGGGTTGCCTCCAAGCTCATTGGAATCTGAAGAAACAAAAAGAACTTGAGTGGTATCATACTCACTCTCTACGAGAAGGTACGATTAACTGAAGGTGAAATCAGGTCAACTGTTTCCTCGACCTGTGATTGGTCAAGTATAGACTCATGGTATTCACATTCAGAGAGAGTGGGTTTGACCAACAATTGATTTGGGTCAGTCACTTCATCAACTAGTGAAGGATTAAGGGAGAATCTCTTGTAACCAGATGGAAGTCACTGCGGAGAAGTAGGACTGTTATCCAACACTTTTTGGGCTCCATGCAGATAGGGACAAAGGTGAATTGGGTGATTCCCTTCGCATAACCTACAGGGAAACTTAACTTTACCCTTCTTTCCATGAACTTTACTACCACTAGTTGATGGTGTGTCACCAACATGATCTCCAGAAGTTGATGACACAAGATGATGTGAACGAGAAGACCATTCTTCTAAGATCCGAGGAATACTAGAACAATTTCGAAGAAGATGATCTCCCGTACAAAGTTTGCAAGGATATAGAAGTTTGTGAGGCTTATCGGACGGTTTCATATTAGAAATTGCATTTGAAGCAATGGTTGATTGGTTGTCCCCCCGCTGAATTTTATTATTCTTCTTATTCTTATCCACTTGGTTACTAGTGTCAATACTTTCACCAGGTGAAGAGGAATAAGGGGAGGAAGAAACAACTGATGAAGAAGGTAAAGGGTCAACTTTAGGATCAATTAGAGGTTGATTTTGTCTAGTTGTAGGAATATTCAGTTGCAGGGCCAAGGAGGTTGAGAACAACCATACTGGAAAGCTGATGGTAAGTCCCGAAAGGGACAATGTAGCCATATAAGGAGCACTAATATTTCTGAAAGGAGGAAAAGGACTAGGATTCCCATCAAAAGGAATTCCTTGATCAGTGGACTCCGGAGTTGTTTCCATATGTCTCAACCTAAGATGAACTAAGGAGTGACACGGAGGATGTTATCTGCAGTCAATTAATTTTATTTTAATCAAAATAACATAAAAAAACAAATGAGGGATAATCTAGGAAAAAGGATTACCAAGTAACTATGAACTACAATACACTGCCTCAATAAACCAAGGACTTAACATACGTGCATGCAATCTCCCCGAATGCTAATTTGTTGTATCACAGTATACAAGGCGGGCGACTTGGATACCTATGGATGGATAGCAACCTAATGTAGTCCTCCCAAATTTACCTGAAAGTACGTGGAAGCCCAATCAGTGTTAGCGTTGTCTAATACGAAACCGCACAGTGAGAGCATTCCCTTATACTTTTCGTACTATAATACCGCCCGATATACCCGAAAGTACGTCGAAGAGCTACGATATACTTACGTACGTGGAATGAGGTATCACACTCAGAATGTATCACAGACCATTAGTGACAACTATTATGTTTAACGACACCAGAAAACGTCTCTAGCCTAGACCTCTAAATGTTATGCGTTAAGTTACAATGCTCCATTAGGTTAATTGAGATAAATTTTAGTTGATCTTGTTTAAAAGTTTGCCTTTCAGGTTCACCGCGTGATGTTTTTGAAACTCATAGAATGCAACTAAGATGAGAAACATTTTTTTCATTTGATTTAAACAATGAAAACTGTAACGAAAAGGGATAGAGCAATCAGAATCTTTAAATGAAGAGCATAGAGCACATCTAATGCAACTTTCCCTATACCATTCCTACAAGAACACAAAAACTTCTAAATGCATTATGCATGTTTTTCTTTTCATTCCTTTGATGTTTAGATGAACATAAGGAAACTAAATACACAAACGATCAATCAATGATTTTCACAAGAAACGAAGACTTTACGACAGTTTCTTTTTCAAAGAAATGAAGGCTTTACGCCAATTTTCTTTTAGAAAAGACTAATCGATGTAAGCTAACTTTGACAATGAATTGATAATGATAAAGAAATCTCTTAAGAAACACTAAACAATCAAGGTCAAAGTAGGGCTAGGAGAAGAAATGCAAATTGATTTCAGAACCATAGAAAACATTGATCTTTCAGCAAACAACATCAGAAGAAAATTTGGAAAAAACCAAGCAAAAGATGGGTTTTTTGGCTTGACAGGGATCAACACAGCCCTGAGTGGGAGACAATGCGCTGCAGAGCACTGTCTCTAAGCTAAGGCTGCTCTGCAGCGCACTGTGTCAAGACCAACACTGCGCTGATGCCACAAAGCCCAATCAACAGACATTTAAACACACTTTTTTGACCAAAAACACTTCAAGATGATTGAAAAGAGATCAGCGAAGTCAAGTAAAGTCTACTAGGATGTAATATGATAAGGGTAAACTACCACGAACGACGGTTGATCCCTAGTGGAGTTGCCAATTTGTTATATGGAATTTATACCTACAGATAAGTACATCTTCCCTAAGTGGGTAGTTACACTTAGAACAACAGAAGTAAAGAGGTTTAACCTTTTCCTACAATAGATAGATAAGATGAAGGAACCTACTTGTGATCCTTCGCTTCCTTTGATCTCCTTTGAATTGCTCCCGTCGCTCCCGCTCAAACTGAATTCGCTCAATTGGTACCTGCCAACATAAACAGAAGATGACAACAATCAAAGCATATGATATATCTACTATAAACAAATGGAATCGACAACATTTGAACATACATTCATCATATATATAGACAAGAATATGGGAAAAGGAAAAAACAACTTTATTGATTGATAAACACAGAATTTACACCTAATATGGTTCAATCCCGTGTCACTCATCCAGCTTAGTCCAAACCCTCATCACACCAATAACACATCAATCCAACAACATAACATTACTTGACAATGATTTCAAGTCTCAAACCAACAATATTTCACTACAATATCCAAATTCCAGCCCCTTGATCACTATGATGAGTGGTCAATTTATAGGGAAATGTAAGTTGTTTTGTCATAAATTGGGCATTTGAATGGTTTTCCCAAATTGGAGTTAGTTTCCATGGAGAAAGGGATGAGAGGATAGAGGGCTAATTGATCCATAGCCTATCCAAAGTCGAGCTCATAGGATGAGATAAGAGCTGGGCATCCTTTTAGAATGCTCTAGAATCAAGGAATATTCCGAGAATCCTATGCCAATTTCACTCATTCTCGCCCAGCGCAGGTATAAGTGGGCCTAAGTGCATTGCAGTGCAGGTCTGAATGGGCCTACCTGCTATGCAGCATAGTTTCCCCTGACCAAGGCTGTGCTGGTGTCCCAAGGAGGCATTTCAATAGGGTTTCATGCTAGGAATCTTTCATGGATGAAAGCATTCAATTTGATGACTTGTCTAAGGCATGTAGCAATTGAATTAGGGTTTGATGAGGCCTAATTGCACTGATATGATCGTCAGGAGTGATGTGCCCAAATAGACCTGTAACACATTGCCAACCGGGACTGACACTCTGTCAAACACTTGGCATTAATGCAATCTACAGGAAATGAATATAAGACAGAGCATAAATGATTGATAACTCATATATAACTTGATAAGAAGGATCACCACCCTCTTCACTTAATTTTTTTGACATCAATTAGGTCTTTCATCCATTATCCTTTGAGTTACAAGTAAATACATGAAATAACCATGACAATAAACAATCAAATAACTATGCTTATAACCAACATTAAACCATGAAAATAACAATGAGATAACAACCATTAAAGCCACATATTAACAAGTACAAAAGAAATAGAACTTAGCTTTTATTAAACATAGGCAAAGACGATCAGTTTCGGGACTTCCACGTACTACCCAACCGTAGGCATGGCTGAACCAAATATTTCTTTCAGCGAGTCAACCCCATGCCATATTCCAAGCATGAATGTTGGAATCTCATAGATAAACCAATCCAAAAAAACCAAGGGAATCCTTAGGATAAACCATCTCCACCCTCACCAAATCATGATCTCACCAAAACTGACACCGAGATCACAAACCAAACCGAGCTTGGAATGCCTCCAGAATCCATCACTATCCTTAACGAATTTTCCTTCTCCTTGTCGCTCAGGATTTACCGTAATCGACACCGGATCACTAGGCCGTAAACTGAGACACCAGTCTCTCAGGCTTTACCGCAATCCACACCGGATCACTAGGCCCTAAACTGAGACACTGGTCTCTTAGGATTTACCACAATCCACATTGGATCACTAGGCCCTAAACTGAGACTCCACCCTTAGGCTTTACTGTGTATCTTGCCAAAACCGGTCAAGGGATTCTTACGCCTTTGGGAATTTTCCTTAGACCACCTTCGCACCAGATTTCGAAATCATCCGGTAATTACAAAGCTCAAAACTGAGAAAAAAATCCCATCACACCATGAATATCAGGAAAAAAGCAAGGCAAGGCTGAAAACCACTGTCATAACCTGGTAAAACCATGCCACTGACATCAAGATAACCATACACCAACATGCAAAGCCATGCATGTCAAAACCAACTAGGGAATCACACATGCAATATGTTACCTACAAGTATTCCTATTGAAACTGCTTGATCCTACTCTTCCTTGCTTGATCCTTGCTTTCCTTGCTTTCCTTTTCTTGCTCCAAAGCTAGAGTGCTCCAAGAAAACTATAAGTGTCCAAGAGTGAGAGAGAGAGAAAATAATGAGAAAGCTCGAAAACTAAACTGACAAAAGCCATGAACTGATTCTTAGAAGCCTTTTTATCAACGAGGCCTGTATTTTCTTCATTTTCCATTATTTTCCTTCAATTTTATCCTCACATGCAACCTGTTACCTTTCACCTCCCTTTTCTCCTATTTTCCTTTATTTTCATAAATAAATGTGCCAAAAATGCCTATTTTCGCCCTTTTAATGCCTTAGCCACTGCCTTTGCCAGTTTCCATTAGCCAAAAACACATCCATTGATGCCCACTAGGATATCTTTGCGCAACATTCAACTTGGAATACGTGTCCCTTAACCGTGGTCTTATTTTTCCTTTATTAACTTTTATTACATGAACTTTTAACCAGGGGCTATTACAGACCCCTCCCCCTTGGAGGACACTTTCCTCGGTGTTAAACCACACCAAGACCTCAACAGAACCATTGAAAAGAAAACCTACTATCCATGGAGTTTTATAACTTAGCTCGTTGCAGTATTTACAATGAGTGACCCGCTCAAAAGCAAAAGATCATGACAACATGACAAGATAACAACCATACCACTTATTGGAGTTTTATAACTTAGCTCATGGCAATATTTGCATCCATATACCTATGTACACATACCAAAACATCAACAAAACATATGCTAAACATATTACCAAACATCAAATCAAAACCGCTTTGCCTCAACCGGCAAAGAATGAAGGATACATGGCGCGCATCTGATCCACCATCTCCCATGTAGCTTCATCAGGCCCAAAGTGCTTCCATCGCACTTTAACCTGATCTATGGCTCTGTTCCTGAGCATGAGATGCTTCTGCTGCAATATGCACTGAGGCTAGGGCTGGAATTGCCCTTCATGCTCCACCTTCAATACAGACCAATCAATAGCATGATCAACATCCTTTATATACCTCTTAAGTAACGAAACATGGAAAACATCATGGAATTTCATTGTTGGAGGCAGTGCAAATTGATAGGCCACCGATCTATTCCTCTCAAGGATCTCAAAAGGCCCGCAATATCGTGGTGCCAACTTAGCACATGATCTGATCCTCAAATAGCTCTTCTTGGGCTTGATGTGCAAATAGACATGCTCGCCAACCTAAAACTCCTTGAACACCCTGTGTTGGTCTGCATAACTCTTCTATCTATCCTGTTCTACCTTTAGATTCTTCTTTATAACATGCATTTCCTGCTCCATGTCTGCCAAAATATCCAGTCCAATAAGGACCCTGTTCACTAGATCACTCCAGTTGATGTGAGTATTACAACTCCGCCCATATAGTGCCTCGAAGGGACACATCCTCAATGACTCCTGATAACCATTGTTGTATGCGAAATCAACCAAAGGAAGGTACTCCTCCCATTTTATCTGCCGGTGCATCACATACATCCTCAACATATCCTCATTGGTCCTCTTGACCCTCTCTATTTGTCCATTTGTCTGCAAATGATAAGTTGTATTGAAGGCCAACTCTGTACCCAAACCTACAAATAGTTCCTTCCAAAACTTGGAAGTGAACTTTGCATCCTTGTCCGACATGATCTTCTTCGGAACACCATGTAATATCATGATCTCCCTAATGAAAACTTGTGCCACCTCACTAGCTAAATATGTAATTTTCACTGGAATGAAGTGAGCTACCTTGCTCAAATTGTTGACCACGACCATAATAGAATCATGTTGTTTCATTGTCGTTGAAATACCTGTAATGAAATCCATGGAAATGACCTCCTATTTTCATTCTGGAATCAGAATAGGCTATAGTAGACGACCTTGTTGCTTACATTTTGTCTTTACCTATTGACAATCCAAACATCTAGCCATGAACTCCGCCACTTCCTTCTTCAGATTCAGCCAATAGTAGAACTTCTTTACCACTGTCAACGTCTTCTAATATCCTGTGTGACCCGAGTATGGATTCACGTGAAACTCCCTCAATATAAGATTCTTGAGCTCAATGCAATTCGACACATAGATCCTATCCATGTATCTCATCAAACCATTTACCGTGGGATGATAGTCTACATCCTGATCAGTTGTACCTATACTTGTACTCTATTGTAACCTATGCATAATATCCATATACATGTCATCTCGCTGTCCTGCTTGCAAGATCCAATCCTGTAATGATGTCCCATAAGAGCTCATAGCTGCTATATGATTCACCTGTACCTTCCTGCTAAGGACATTTGCAACCCGATTCTCCTTTCCCTTAATGTATCTAATGTCGAAGTCAAACTCACTAAGGGTAGCCAACCATCTAGCTTGCCTAGCATTTAGATTCGGCTGGTCGAACAAGTATCTCAACCCACTTTGATTGCTCATTAATACAAATCTCATGCGAAGAAGATAATGCCTCCACATCTTCAAGGTGTGAACAATAGCTGCCAACTCAAGATCACGAGTCACGTAGTTTTGCTCGTGCTCATTCAACTTCCTGAACTCATAGCACACCACCTATCCCTCCTGCATAATGACTCCTCCAAGTCCTCTCTTGCAAGCATATGTACATACTACAAACTCTTTGTCTGGATATGTAATCTTTAACACTAGTGCATGTGTCAATAAATGCTCGAGCTGCTCAAAATTGGCCACACACTCCTCTGTCCATTCAAACTTCTTACCTTTCCTCTGCTAGGATGTCATAGGATATGCAATGTGTGAGAAGTTTCTCATGAACCTCATGTAGTAACATGCTAATCCCATGAATGATCTCACCTCATCCACATTCTTAGGAGCTTCCCACTCCATGATGGCCCTTATATTTTCTGAATCTACTACTATGCCTTCCTTGGAAACAACATGTCCCAAGTAATGCACCTATGTATGAAAGAAGTTACACTTGCTAAGCTTGGCATACAACTGATGCTCTCTTATAAATCTCAACACTGCTACTAAATGCTCGACATGCTCTTCTTCATTCTTGGAGTATATCAAGATGTCATCAATGAATACAATAACAAACTTTTCCAAATAAGGACACAACACACTATTCATCAAACACATAAATGTAGTTGGGGCATTAGTCAAACCGAATGGAACTACAACAAACTCATAATGCCCATACCTGGTCCTGAATGCAGTCTTGTAGATATCCTCTTCCTTGATGTGTACCTGATGGTATCCTGATCTCAAGTTGATCTTAGAGAACATTGCTGCTCCCTTCAACTGATCAAACAAATCATCAATCCTCGACAATGGGTACCTGTTCTTGATCGTTACCTTGTTCAACTGCCTGTAATCAATGCACAATTTGAGAGTACCATCTTTATTCTTTATGAACAACACTGGTGCACCCCAAGGTGATACACTTGACCTAATGTATCCCTTGTCAAGCATCTCCTTTAACTACAATTTCAACTCTACTAGCTCTGCGGTACTCATGCTATAAGGTTCCTTTGATGTTGGTGCTACCCTTGACATCAACTCAATAGAGAAATCTACTTCCCTATGAGGAGGTAACTCTGGAATCTCTACTGGAAACACATCCTGATACTGCTGCAATACAGGGTATCTCTTGAATATTTTTGTATCCTCAACATCCTTACCCTTGTCACTAGATATATTCACTGCAAACATCACACAACCTTTTCTGCAACTAAGCTTAGCCTGGATAGCGGTAACCATCCTCATTGATGTTGCCTTCTTCTTACCCTGCAAAATTATCTTTTCCCCATTATCATCCAAGTACTCAATGGCCTTGTCAAAGAAACCCACTTTGGCCTCTGAAGGTACATCCAATCCATACCCAAAAACATACTATATGATCCCAATGACAGTGCATTCAAATGTGCCGCTGTAGGCATACCTGTTGTGGGGAAAAATGCCTATGCAGGACGATCCTATCCACCTAAGGTGTGACAGTGCCTTAGCAACAAACAGAGACAGCTATTCTAGTATTCTTCCTTTATGAATTAAGAATGAAGAGAGATAGATGGACTAACCGGTGTCTTCCGTTTGTCCCTCGATCCGATCTCTCTTCTCTTTGAGGGTTCCCAGCTACTTGCCTTCTCGCTCGCCCAGCTTCAAGAGGTTTCTGCAAGATCACAAGAAGAGAACACTACACAAGACATGGATTCATATTCATAACTAGTTCAGGATTAGAAATAAACTAAACATACTAATGCAATCATACATCAAAGATACATCAGTATATAGGAGAAACCAAGATAGATTTATTGATGAATAACAAGGTTCAGGAAGAGATACAACCCAGAGGGCTCCAATCCAGCATCTACTTCCCAGCAAATGGAATTCCTATCTTCACCCCCCTTCAAAGCATTAAGCACCCAATGATTCCAATCTCAAACCAACAACAATTCTTTGCAATAACAAAATTCCAGCCTCTAGATCTCATGGAGGAGAGATCCATATATAGATGTTTGGAGAGAGGATGAGTCAGCTTGAGATCTGACTAGTGTCCTCTCCCTTTGTCAGTTCTTGATTCCACTTGGAGGTTCTTGCTTCCACTTGGAGATTGGGAACCTCTTACTCATCACTAGTCGAATTCCCTGAGGCAAGTGTCATTGAGGAAGATTCTGGAAGCTTCCTGGGTCTTGACACCTCTTGGAATGAACTTGCCATTTGTCAACTCTCGCTCAGCGCACCCTGGTAGTGCTTCTACCTGCGTTGCAGTGCAGGTAGCCAGTGTTGGCTTTGACATTCAGTGCAGACAGCTAGTGGAGCCACTAAATTGATCCTGAATTGACTTGTTTTTGAGCAGTTTCTGGTGGAGAACTTCTGTGAATTGCTGTGGTTTGTTAGCCTTGTTCCTCTAGGGGTAGGAACAACATGTTTAGGGACTTTGGATCCCTTAGATTATGGACATTTCATGCTCAATGCTGTAAGGCACAAAAATGTCTATAACATTTGCCCCCTAAAGTATGAGGCCGTTTATCGGGTGAAATGCTTTATCAGGGGGATCCGAAGTTCATCCAATGCTGGGAGGAGACCTGTAATAAGATACAATACAATACATTATTTTTCATACTGCTTTCATGATCTAGCTGAGGCGGGCATTCCCATGCTCAGCTTTATAAATTCATTTTTCTGTACATAGAACAGACAATCGTCTGGTGGTAGACTGATAATTTTGATGAAATTATCATCCTTTGGGTAGGATGATTATCTGCTGCAATGATGTACATGTCAATGTCTTTGTCTTTCCTGAATATATATCGCAGCCCAGATGGATGAAACTAGATCCGGGGTCTTCAAACTCGTTCGATCTTCACTCTAAGTACAAGTCGATCCATGTGAGAAATGTTCTGAAGTCGAACATGGACGGACATCGCTTGATTACCGGTCAATGAGGTAAACCGTTAACAAGCGCGAGAGGAATCACCGATAATGATAATGACCCTCAAGGTACTGCAGTACAATTTACGTGGTGTGAATAAAGGACTTGGCGTCGAACACCACGCAAAATCTTTCGGTCGAAGGTCATTGATGTATACCTGTCACCGGAAGTGAGAAACTTGCCATTGAGGCATGCAAGCTTCAAAGTACTGAAGGGGTTGTTCCTAGATCAACTTCTTGGATAATGAGCTGATGTCGACAAGAAGCGATCCGTCAAAGGAGGGCCTTAATGAATCCCACATCAATGACACAGAACAGAGCTAATGATTTTGATGGAGGTGAAAATGATCGGTGACATATGATTCAGGGTGGCGGTCATGAAAGGATGAAGGATAATGTACGGTAGTGGATGGGACACGGTTGACTTTTCTGAACGACTTCTCTTGAACATATGGCGACACTGATGCGATGGATCGGTAGCATTACCCCAAGTATGGAGGGTATGGCGAGACCATGGTGATGTGACCGGTGAATGAAACAACCCAACCCGATTGTGGTACGGAGGAAAAGTGTCATGTTCAAGAGCGACTTGCTACCATCAAAGTTTTCTTGAGTTTCTCCCAATTTTTCCCCAGTCATTGCTGACCAGTACCTCTTTATTTTTGTCAAGCTTGAGGAGGATAACATATGCTTGTTCTATAACCTGCCCTTCGGGCAAGCCCATCGCTATGTTTTAACGAGCCTAGCGATAGTGAAACTCGTTCTCGTCTAAAGACAAGTTTGTCGCTATTTAATGATTTTAACGAGTCTAACGACAAAGATAACTCGGTCCTTTTCATTTTTAGAGAGTCTGAAAAGGTACATAAAGTTAACTCCAAAAGTCCTTTTTCGTCATCTAATCCCTTAGGTCCGAAAAAGTATAAAACAATACAGAAGGGATGAGTTTTCGATAGTTTTAACGAGCCGAATAAAACAAGCGCTCGATCGTTTTGTGCAATAATCCCTCAGGTCCAAAAAGATTAAAATCTAGAGGAGGGATAACACTTCCTGTCCCTTTAACGAGCTGGAAGGCCAAGGACTCGGCAATCTTTTCATATTTTACGAGTCAGATGAAAAGAGCTTAAAGAAGACTCGTCTTTTGAGGAACGAGTGATAAAAAGGGTTAGCAGCTGATTCCAGGTAAGGCTTGGAATTTTCCAATCACGGCAGTGTCACAAGGATGGCTAGTGAAATCACTCTTCGCAGCTGTTCCTCAAAATGGGTAAACAATCATATGGAGGTGAACGATCGGCCAATGGAAAAGTGGAGGTGACGGGCAAACATGACCAAGGCTTTAATGGCTGATGATATTACATTCACAGTGGTTATTTACCGGGATAGTTCATTTTTTAACGAGCTTAAACGCGGGTGGAAACATTTGCTCGATCTTATGTTTATTTTTTAACGAGCATGAACTATACGATAAAACTACTCGGATCTTGCGTTTATTTTTTAACGAGCATGAACTGTGTGCTAAAACTGCTCGATATTATATGGTCAAATTTTTGATTTTTTTTTTTTACCATAACTAGCTTTGCCCTTTTCAAAGATAGTACTGTATCCTCAATTGCTGCATCAAACTAGTTAGAAATGAATAACATTTGCTTGAAAATGAGATTAGAACCCTAATATTTTGCTTTGAACTACGTACAAAGCAATTAAAAAGTGTTTTTACCTCTCATTTTATCATTTCATTTGAACTTGGTTTGTTGGAGCTTTGGAGGTGCCTCTTCCCCCTTGATTTTCATCAGCTGATTCCGGGAGATTCTGCGGACGATTTTCGGCGCCGTCTGGACCAGGTAGGAGCTAAACCCTAGCTCTTTCTTTTCATGGTTTCCTTTTTCCATTCTGTGCCTGTTTTCCTATTCCCCTGAGCCCCTGGGGTTTTGTTAGGGCGCTCTGCCATCAGCGCAGCTGGTTCACTCGAAACCTGCGCTGAATGTCAAGCTGCATGAAGGCAGTTTGACCTTCAACGCAGGTGGAACACTGGCTAGTTGCGTTGGGCATAGAAAATAGTTTTGTTGCACAGTTTTTGATGAAAATTTTGCCAGTTTCTCATCAAATCCAGGATCTAACTCCTCTCATGTTTTGTTTTTCAGAGATTATTGGAGCAAAATGACCCTTACATGGCGAGAACGAGAACATGAAGAAGAGGACATGATTGCCCTCCATGATCCTGTCACGGTGAACGCGCTGCGGAACTGTGGTCTGCTGAAGTTCTTCCGTATCTCTAGTATGAGAGCACAGATCTCCTTACTGCAGTATATGCTTGATGCTTGGGATCCTATCAACCAAGTATTTCAGATTAGGGGCAAATCTATCCCCTTGACCGTAGTAGACATTTACTTCTTGACTGGCTTGTCGAGGCGGGGTGCCCCCATTTCTTTGTTAGGTTCGGCCCGAGGGAATGACTCTGTGAGAGATTATGTCCGCCAGTATTGCAGGGAAGGATCTCAGCCGAGTAGAGATGGCAAGGTCGTTATCCGTGAGATTACTGACAGGTCTCTCAGGTCCATTCTATATACTATTGGTAGGATGGCCGGTAGTGCATCTCTTCATGTTGCCAACAGATCCTATGTGCAGCACGCCTTGGAGTGCCTCCAACCGAAAATATTCAACTGGTGTGATGCAGTACTTCTTCAGATGAAAAGTCAGTTGACCAAGGTAAAGGACGGGAAGCTGAAGAACTTTGGATTTGGTTCTATTTTGACTGCCTTTGCCTTGGAGAAGATACCACTGATGCAGCCTCAGTATATCGCACTCGACTTGCCTTCTCCTACCGAGCCACGCATGCAGAGATGGGTTGATCACATGTCTAGGCATGCTGGTCAATCTCAGATTTCTTTCACTGATACCTTCTTCAGGTGGTTCGAGCGTCAGGAGATGGTCTATTCCAAGTATCCATATGCTGGTATGGATTTCCGAGGTGATCCAGACTTGGTACTGCCGGATGGCGAACAGTGGGGCGCTATTGGTAAAATCTTTGACCATATCACTGTTTACTGTTTTTATTTATAATGTCCTTGTGCTTTATTCTATCAAGACTTTAATCAAACTCATGTGTGCATGCAGATGTTGGTCCTATTCGTCCAGTAGTTCGCCCAAGAGCGCCAATTGCTGCCCCAGCAGGGGAGACTGCTGGGAGGGTTATTCTTCGTGACCTTGATGTGGCCGAGACCCTTACAGCTGTGCAGGAGCAGGTTGAGAGCCTTACTCTCGGCATTCCTGATGTGAGGATTGACGAGTTACCTTTACAGTTGCAGCGGCATACTACTGGTGTGCCTAGACGATGGACTCGTCTCTTACGCATGATTGCACAGGCCGTGACGTGTTATCATGAGCATCACTAGGCTAGGGTGCCCCCTAGCATTTTGAGTTTTTGGGTCATGCGACCGATTTTTGTCTTGGTTACAGAACATCATGTATAAACGATAAACAGCTTATATATATATATTTTGATTTTCGGGGTTTATTATGGTTGAGTTATATGATCCATATGTACAACATTGATGATGTGTCTCTTTTGTCGCAAATGTCTATCTAACACATAGTTTGCTAATGAGTCGGTTAATGTGTTTAAGTTTCTGGAAATATGCTGGTATTGAATTAAATCAAATTGTCTTTCCAAAATCTTAACCCTTAGGAACATGCGATAAATAGCTGGGTTGCGGACGGAATATATACCATTGAGTTGTAGTATTACGAGTTGTGAGTCTAGCCTGACGATTAGTCGGCGTATACCATGGGTGATGGCATCAGAGAGTAGTTCTATCAACGCGCTATACTCAGCGATGTTATTCGTTGATTGTCCGATACATACACCTCTGAAACTTACTAACTCGCCGCTTGGATCAAAAATGGCCCAGGCCGCGGAGGACAGGTTCTGCGAACTACGACTCGCTCCGTCGGCATATCCAACACATGTCTCTAGAAGGTTTGACATCTGCAATAAATGTAAAAAGGTGGATTACTCGACCAAAACAAACACTTTAGCGAAAACAAAATACAACAAAAGCATACAGGTTACTATTTAAGCATAGTAACGCTTGAGGTACAACCCATTACGGGGTTGTGCCAGTGGAATTCCGTCATAATCCATTAACTCGTAGGCTCCTTTTGCTAGCACTCGTTTAATAATATAGGGGCCCATCCATAAAGAATTAAATTTACCTGCTCCCAATTTATCGGATTCTTGGTCATAAAGCAAGACCAAGTCGCCTTCTGAGAAGACACGGGGTTTGACATTTTTGTCGAACTGCGCCTTGACTCGTTTCTTATGGGCTTCGTTAGCCAAAGCGGCATCACGACGGGTTTCATCCAATTGGATTAATTCCAAGAAACGGGCCTCTTCTTCTGAAGTTCCAGGGAGGAGATCAATTGCGAGTTTAAGAGACGAGATTTCACACTGGATTGGTAAGACTGCTTCTAGGCCATACACAAGTTGGAAAGGTGTGAACCCGGTCGCATTCCTTACCGATGTTCGGTAAGCCCATAAGGCTGAGTACAGGATTAGGTGCCACCTTCTTTTGTGAACTCTGATCATCCTTTGCAACATACGCTTCAGGACCTTGTTGATCGCTTCAACTTGTCCGTTGGCTTGTGGATAATACGGGGTAGAGCTGTCGTGAGATAGCCCTAGCTTGGCAGCTAATTCAACCATCATGTGATTGCGAAAATGCGATCCATGATTTGTAACTATAGCCTGTGGTACGCCGAACCTGGCGACTACATGATTGAAAAAGAAAAGGGCAGCTGTTTCACCAGTGTTATCTAATGTAGGCATCGCCTCGGCCCATTTGGTAAAATAGTCAACGACGACTATAATATACCCATGCCCCCCGGTCGAGGTGGGGTTACATGTCATGAAATCGATGCCCCATTTGGCGAAAGGCCCAACAGCAACTATTGGCTGCAAAGGTGCGGGTGGTCTTCTGGTTTTGCTATCAAAAATTTGACAAGCATGGCAACTTCTGACTGCGGTTATGCAATCTTTGAACATGGTTGGCCAGAAATATCCTGCTCGTAAGATTTTTTGTGCTGTAGCATATCCAGATTGATGCCCCCCACACGCGCCTGAATGACACTCATTCAGGGCTTTTTCGGCCTCCTCATGGGTGAGGCACCTTCTCAGAACTGTATCGATACCACAACGGTAAAGCGTATCATCGACGATCATGTAGTCTTTCGCTTGGTATCGTATACGTTTCTGTTCTGAGTGAGAGGTGTTAGGCCTAAATTTTTGGGTTTGGAGATAAATTATTATATCTCCATACCACTCATTGCTTGCAGATATCAGAAACAAACTTTCGTCCACGATTGATTCTTTGGATGTTTCATCGTTGGACGACGATGGGAGATCGCACAATAATTCTGCGAAAACTAAAGCTTTCTTTGATTTGGATTTTACAAATTCCAAATCAAACTCTTGAAGGATCACTATCCATTTTGAATATTTGCCCCCCAGCAACTGTCGCGACAATATATAAGTCATGGGGTTGCAATCTGATAGAATGGTAGTTTTCCGAAAGAGGACATAATGTCGAAATCTTTGTATCGCTTGAACAGCAGCGAGTGCTAGCTTTTCAACGTAAGAATATTTTCTTTCTGTATCATTCAAGTTTTTACTTAAATAATATATAGGATGTTCAATTCCATCGACTTCTTGAACTAAAACCATTGCAATGGTCGTATCCGCTACAACCAGATACAGGTTAAAATCTCTTTGATAGTCCGGGGCATACATTAATGATGCTTTTACTAGAGAATCTTTCAGAGCATCAAAGGAAGCTTGCGCCACCTGATCCCAGACAAAAGGTACATCCTTTTTCAAAAGACGAGTATAACCTTTAGCAAGTTCTGCGTAATTTGGAATGAACCTCCTCAGAAAGTTTGCTTTCCCTTGGAGTTTCTAAATCTGAAGCAAATTTGAAGGTGGAGGCAAATTAATGATTGCCTGAACCTTGCAAGGGTCGAGACGAATCCCATCCTTAGAGACCACAAAGCCAAGTAAACGACCAGAACCGACGCAAAATACACATTTGTGTGGATTGAGTCTTATCTTGTAGTGTCGGCAACGTAGAAATATCGCTCTTAAATGCTGCGGATGATCAGTCCGCTTTCTCGAATGAGCCGGAAGGTCGTCGAGGTATGGTTGAACGATGTTCTTGATGTCATGGAAGGCATAATTCATTGCCCTCTGAAACGTCGCCCCTGCGTTCTTTAAACCAAAGGGTAATTTTCGATAAGCGAATGTTTCCCTTCAAACTAATTTTTCCCTTCAAACTAATGCAGTCTTTGACTGGTCCTGTGGGCGGATATTTATTTGATTATACCCGGAAAATCCATCCATGAATGAAAAGATTTCACATCCGGCGCATTCATCAATTATCTGGTCGATGAAGGGTGTAGGGTAGTTGTCTTTCGGACAAGCTTGGTTTACATCCCTATAATCGACACACACTCTAATTGTCCCTTGTTTCTTCATAACAGGGACAATATTCGATACCCAATCGGTTAGAGGAATCGGGTAGATGAAACCAGCATGGAGAAGTTTTTCAACTTCTGCTTTAATGGCAGCGGCTTTCTTGGGGTGCACCTGCCGAAGCCGTTGTCTTACCGGTTTGACATCTGGATACATCTTAATTTCGTGTTCAACGATACTCGAGTCAATGCCTGGCATTTCATCATATGACCAAGCAAAGACATCTCTGAACTTGCGAAAAAGAGCATTATATATTTCCAGTTCTGAAGGAGAACAACCTTTGCCGACATAAATATTCTCTACAACATTTGTTTTAGTTGAGATATTTATGGCTATAGTCTCTTCAATATTGGATAAGTTTCGCTCGGAATCCACCGTATTTACAGTGTTTGATAGGAATTCAAAAACTGAAGGGTGGTAAAGGTCATGTTGAGTATCTTCTTCATAATCCGGAAGAAGGGAACGATGGTGGCAATCATTCCATGGTGCCCCCTCAATCAACATTGATTGTAGGATTCCTTCATCGGTTCCATGCACTCTCGACCAAGGATCTAATGGGGTACCATATTCTCTAGACCTATCTACCCAAACGCTTGATGAGCGTTGATTTGGGTTCGCCTCCCATGCCCGAAACATTGATTGCTACAATATTTCTATAGGGCTTGGGGGCAAAACCATTTCATGATCCATGTTGATATCGTCTTCTGAGATCTTCGTGGAAGATATCATGTTGCAGGCTCCTACCAGCGCTACTTCTCCTATATAGATCGGGGGTGGAAGTGCAAAAGTTCCCATTAATGTGGGGTCTTTCAGTAGGCCTACTCCGATATCTTGAAGCGAATGGTTGCTCCCATGGATCATTGGAATGCTTCCCGTAACTTGAGAACCATTAGGGAGGAAGTTTTGTTGGTCGACGATCGTAATCCCTCCTTGAAAGGGGAATGCGATCTTTCTAAAATAGGTCGACACAACAGCTGCCATGGCATAGATCCACGGTCTTCCTAGTAGGATGTTGTAATCAAGATTCCCATCGATGACTTCAACATCTATTTCTACCGTTTTTCCCCCTAGTTCAACCTTCAAGTTGTTTAGGATACCATACGGGGTATATGTCCTTCCGTCGAATGCTTTTAATGTTGTCGAAGATCGCGACAAGGTTGGAGATCCTAAAGTTTTCCAGCAACTCATCGACATAATACATGTAGATGCCCCCTCATCAATAATTGTTCGGTGAACAGTTTTGTTGAGGGCTTTCACTTGGATAAGGAAAGCTAGTTGAGCTGGTAACTGAGGATCGTATCCTTTGTGGTCGAAGGATACAAGATTGGAATCCTTAGGATCAACCCACCAATAGCCGATAACAAAGCCTGCCTTTGGGATGGACAATTTTGTAGTACTTCAAGAGTCGACATAGCGGATGGCGATTGGGCCAAATCTTCCACTATGTTATAATGCTGCGCCGCTCTGGCGCGAGGATTAAATGTCGACTTGTGTACTACTCCCTTTGGCGGTTTTATTGTTAATTCAGGAATGATGGGCGGTACAACTTCTGTCGAAGTTGTTGTCGAACTGCTTGGTTGATCTTTTTCCTTGCCGTTCGACAGCTGCGGATTCCCGTAATCTTTGTTCCTTGTCGAAATCAAAGCATCATTTTGTTGCTTGGAGACCGACAACATAAGCACTTGCGACGGGGAAGCATTTCCACTATCAACCAGATTTTGACCTGGATTTGGGAACGGATCAGTTAACACAGCTGAGGTTTGCGAACTTTTGAAGAACCTTTTAAGCTCAGCTTTGTATGGACAATTGGCTGTCCAATGATCCTCGTCACATATAAGACATGGACTTTTTGGTTTCCATTTTCCAGGAGGGTTTGAAGAAGTTTTTTCAGGAGATGACTCACCCTGTTTCTTCTTCTTCCCTTTGTTTTGCTTCTTCTTGCTTCCTGGTTGATTGGTTTCTTTGCCTTTATCTGCTGATACAACATTTACTTCCGAAGCAAGAATTTCTTCTTTTGCATTTTGATCTGAAGTCTTACGGGCTTTCTTAGACGAAGCCTTTGTCGATTTCGCGTTTGTCGTGCCAATCACGCCATCGCCGGCATGAGAGTCACTATTTGATTTAGGAGGAGGAGGAATTGAGAATTCCGGTCTAGGGGCGTCAGGTATTTTGTCGTAGAGCGTGCCAGACTGAGTGTAGACTAAGTCTAGATATTGTGCACGAGCAATAACTTGCTCCTCCGTTACGACTCCCCCTTTGGCCACATCTTCTGTTATGGCAGGAAGTAACAACTTGATAAACCATTCAGCTAATAGCTGATCGGGAACGTACGTTTTCACCATCCTACGACGACGACGCCACTCATGTATATGATCGGATATATGAGTGGCCATTGTCTGCTTGAAGTTGGTTAAGATTTCCGTTCCTGTTTCATACCTTATCGGTAATTGAAAATGGGTTAAGAAAGTCGTGGCTAGGGAGCTGAAATTGTCGAACGAGGCTCTAGGTAATTCAATATACCATTTTGCCGCTGGACCCATTAACGTCCTCTGGAAAAGGCGAAGCCTTATCGAATCATCGTTTAGGGTGTTTGATGAACACCACAGATGAAAAGTCATCACGTGATTCGATGGGTCTTCACCTGGATTTCCATTAAATTTAGGAATGTCCGATGGAAGTTTGTGAGGAATCGCTGGCCACCAAGGGGCGTAAGCAATTGGATCGTTTGTTAACCGGTGTAAATCGGGTAACTCTAAAGTTGCCACGAATGGTAACTGTTGATTCAGGTTAGGTGAAGCATACCCAGGGTACGATGGAATTGCCTGAGCAGTGGGCCTTTGCATACCAGCATAATGTAATTGATGTTGGTATGACTGATACGGTTGGTGGACTTGACCACCGTAAAGCGGTTGGTTTTGACCGTTTTGAATATACGGTTGTCCACTGTTCGCAAAGATCTGCTGCTCAGAACCTTGGTACACTTGCTGGAATTGTGGTTGTTGGTATTGCACCAGCCACGGTTGTGAAGCCATGTTCTGCTGTGCTATACTAACCGTTGGACCAAGGTGTGGGGTAATTGTACCCGTTTGGACCTGTGTCGCCCCACCAGTAGGCGATTGTGGTTGAGTCACCGGGTCAAGGGGCTGTTGCATTACAACCTGAGAAATCTGAGGTTGACATACAACAGGCAACGTTTGAACTTGCGACACTATCACAATAGCCGGTGTGGTGGGGATGTTCGACATAGGTACACATTGTTGCATAGAATACACAACCCTTGGTTGTTGAGGTACCATAGGTACCCAACCACTTGATGTAATTCCAGTATAACCTGAATACTGTTGTGAACTCCCGTATGGATATCCTCCCGGAGGGGGTAATGAAAGGGCATACTGCCCCCCATACGGTAGCAATCCAGAGCTCAAGGGGATTGTTTGTCCTTGGGGACTGGATTGCCCAAATTGACCTCCAAATGGATCAACCTGGCGAGTCTCAACATAAGAGTTGCAGGATATTATTCCAGAGGAACAAACTGGAACGGACCACACTGTCGAAATAGTCCCTGGGTGGACTCCTTCTAGCGGTTGTGAGCTAGTTGGGACAGATGGTATGCCGGCAAACATTGTCGGAGTGACGGCAGGGAGTTCTGCTGTCGCTGTGTCATTCGACACAGTCCTAGATGTTGACGGTTGTTCAGACATTTTGAGTCTATCCAATAGATTGCCTAGCGATTCTACAGGAACTTCCACTAGTGATAGACTAACTTTTGATGTATAAGGAAATAGAGTGACCCCTACTCCAAAATGTGTTGGAGTACTTGCTTGCGGATCCTCTACAATTTCCTCTATCGCAATCAAACCAGGTGGAAGGGGAAGACCGTCAGGTCCGTAAAATATCTCTGGTGCCGAAGAAGGGGTTGAATCGACAACGACAGTTGTTTGAGGAGCAAGACTCTCTGAACCGGTCACAGATGGAACTGGTTCAGTAACGCAAGTATTTGCTCCCAGACTAGGATCAGTGTTACTGTCCCTCTGTGGCTGTTGAACTTCTTCTATAGAGGCAGGGTTTCCAGAAATGTTTGGAGTAACCGGAATCTCAGATGTCGTTGGAACACTTGTTCTAACTTTGATAGGAGATTTCGAACCGGTTAAACGAGTTTGCTTTGTCCGTACTGTTTTCGATTCCGGAGACAAAGACGGTTGACTCGTAAGCCTCCGCGAACGACGGGGTTTCAATTGACTTTCTTCCACGATTGCGGATTACTCGATCAACCAAAATACATAAGGGGAAAATGTGTTTCCGAATTAAATGATTTTTTTTTTTTTTAGACGCTTTTAGACACAACTTGCTTTTTCACTTTTAAAGAGTCGAGAAAAAACTAAAGATGACTCTAGTCTCCTTCGATGTTTTAACGAGCCCGAAGTGACAAATGCTCGGATGGACTTTTTCTGTTATAGAGTCTGAAAAAGGCCAAAAGGAACTGCTCTAGAGTTCTAGGCAGAGGGTGTGCCAAACTTTTCGCAAAACCGCAGAATACTTTTTAAGGTACGGGCGGTCGATCTTCCTGAATGCTGTGTTCAGTGCATTGCGATCAGTAGGGTAGCCGACACGGCTTCCTAAGGATAAAGGTTTTATGCCTATAGGGGTCTCCCAATATATACGCGACGGTATGTGGGAGCACAATCCGTACTGGCGCTATCGTCCCTCAGGAGGAATCACCCACCATCAACGAGATCGACAGTCACCAGGCTTTACGACGCCGGAACACGTCTCTAGCCTAGACCTCTATGTTGTGCGTTATGTTGCAAAGCGTTGTTAAGTTCATTCAATTTATTTTAGGTTGATCTTTTTAGAAGTTTGCCTTTTGAGGTTCACCACGAGATGTATGATACAATTCCTAAATGCAGTCTAAAGATGATAAGCAAGCTTTATATCTTTTCAACTTTGAAAATCCTAGCTACTAAGGGAAAAGAAAGACACCATCTTTTCTCAAAGAGCAATCAGCACACTCTAATGCACTTTTCCTAAATCAAACATGCAAACTATCAAGATGCAAATGCACAATGCAGGTGTTTGTTTTCCGCTTTCTTAGTATTGATGCCTACAAAGAAAGCTTTTTGTACAACTTTGAATTTGCTTTTAAATGACAAATACAAACAAGTTTACTTTTCCGAAATCAGAGAGGGTAGAAGAGATTACAACACTTAACGATTTCCGAAATGAATACTTGTTTCGACACTTAAAAGAGACAAACTCAAACCAAAAGCAAAAGTAAATGTATAATCAACTGCAAACAGCCAATGAACTCTCTCCTAAGATCACAATCAACAGATCTGAATCAAAGGCTACAGGATGACTATTTCACTCTTGCAAAGGAAAACTGTAAATGACGCCACAAACACATAAAAACACTCACAGTCTTTTTGTACAAAAGGAGGCGGAATTTAAGCAGAGAAAAGGAGTTATCAGACTGGTACCTATGCTGGTTACAGGCTGCAAAAATCAGAGATCAAAACAAGGCAAAACAGAGCAGAGAACCCCAGCTGCACAAGGCCAAACTGGATCAGCGCAACCTCAACACAGGGGTTTTGACATTCAGCGCAGGTAGCCTTCACGGGACCTGCGTTGAAATGCAGAACCTCTTCACAGGGTCTGCGCTGAAGGAGAAACGAGAGTTTCTCACTGGTTCTGGGTCACAGATTGCTGATTAATCTACTGTTTCAGGCCAAATAAAAGCAACAAGCAAGGTACAATCAAAGGGATGCTTTGAGGGGGTACTAAGATCTATCACAAAGGATCATCAAATCATTTGTGAGTCCATTGTTCAGATCATAGACAAATCCAGTGATTGGATCAAAGCAGCAACTGTCTACTTTGTATCTGAGCATAGAAGATGCAGTTCGATTGTTGCTGTTGAGTCTATGAAACAAACATGGAAACACAAATAAAATGACTAAACAGATCTCCCCAGCGGAGTCGCCAATTTGTTGTGGGGAAAAATGCCTATGCAGGATGATCCTATCCAGCTAAGGTGTGACAGTGCCTTAGCAACAAACAGAGACAACTATTCTAGTATTCTTCCTTTATGAATTAAGAATGAAGAGAGATAGATGGACTAACCGGTGTCTTCCGTTTGTCCCTCGATCCGATCTCTCTTCTCTTTGAGGGTTCCCAGCTACTTGCCTTCTCGCTCACCCAGCTTCAAGAGGTTTCTGCAAGATCACAAGAAGAGAACTACACAAGACATGGATTCATATTCATAACTAGTTCAGGATTAGAAATAAACTAAACATACTAATGCAATCATACATCAAAGATACATCAGTATATAGGAGAAACCAAGATAGATTTATTGATGAATAACAAGGTTCAGGAAGAGATACAACCCAGAGGGCTCCAATCCAGCATCTCCTTCCCAGCAAATGGAATTCCTATCTTCACCCCCTTCAAAGCATTAAGCACCCAATGATTCCAATCTCAAACCAACAGCAATTCTTTGCAATAACAAAATTCCAGCCTCTAGATCTCATGGAGGAGAGATCCATATATAGATGTTTGGAGAGAGGATGAGTCAGCTTGAGATCTGACTAGTGTCCTCTCCCTCTGTCAGTTCTTGATTCCACTTGGAGGTTCTTGCTTCCACTTGGATATTGGGAACCTCTTACTCATCACTAGTCGAATTCCCTGAGACAAGTGTCATTGAGGAAGATTCTGGAAGCTTCCTGGGTCTTGACACCTCTTGGAATGAACTTGCCATTTGTCAACTCTCGCTCAGCGCACCCTGGTAGTGCTTCTACCTGCGTTGCAGTGCAGGTAGCCAGTGTTGGCTTTGACATTCAGCGTAGACAGCTAGTGGAGCCACTGAATTGATCCTGAATTGACTTGTTTTTGAGCAGTTTCTGGTGGAGAACTTCTGTGAATTGCTGTGGTTTGTTAGCCTTGTTCCTCTAGGGGTAGGAACAACATGTTTAGGGACTTTGGATCCCTTAGATTATGGAAATTTCATGCTCAATGCTGTAAGGCACAAAAATGTCTATAACAATACCATTTAACTCAAATGCACAAGCTCTTACCAAATGGTGAACTCTCTTCTTTGTACCTATAACCAACTGTACCAACCAAGATTCCGCATGCACTTATTTTCTAAAACCACACTTATCCACCAATTCAGGATTAATATAACTATAATTAGATCCAGGATTAATCAAAATAGAAAAAAACCATCTCAATGATAAATGCCCAATAATCAACGTGCTTGTTGTCCACTGCTGCATAAATCCGAGGAATTCTATGACCAAAATCCCCAACTGTATTCACCTCTTGAGCACTATATATCCGAGGTCTACCACCCTAATATTGTAGACAATCCCTCTTACGATGATCCTTGCCACATATCCAACACTGCAATGGTGCTCTACCATCACCTCTAGTATGTTTCTCTCCATGTCCCTTATCAACTATATTGAAATTCTTGTAAGGGACTACATTTTCTTTCTCACCTACATCTTGAAGTCTTCCTTGCTTTGGTGACCATTTTCCTTTAACTTTCTCATTTCCTTTCAAGTCACGCTTAGGCTCAAGTTCGTGCTTCGATTGGTCATAACAATGTTTCAACTTTCAGATGGTCTCCTCCAATGATCTAGGCTCATCAAACTAAATTTGATCTCTGTATGCTACTAGCAGTCCACTGATGAATCTCTAAACCTTAGCCTTCTCCTCCTTGAGGTAAGGAACATATCTTAACAACTCCAAGAACCTGCTAGTATACTCATCATCTGTCATGGAACCCATCTGCAACTCATAAAAATTCTTAGCTCTGTCATCATAGTACCTTTCCAACAAATACTTCTTCTTGAAGAGCCTCTCAAACTCATTCCAAGTCAAGTAATCCTCATGAAAAATTCATGCAAAGATCATTGAAGACACTACAAAGCCACCATTAAGGAAAATGCTCAACTAATCTCTAAATTATAAGACATCCATGACCCACTTGCTTACTCTAAGGCTTGACAACAATGAGTTCTTTGAATTTACTAAGACATTTTCAAAAGCATCATGAGGGAGTTGCTTTAGATGATATACTAAGATATTATAATACAATATGTGCTCAGAATTCTGGCAACCCCAAGTTTGGAAATTATGACTCATTTTTACCAGTGGTAGAAAAGTCTCCTTCAAGATTGCTATAACAAAAATCTCTGATGCTAGTGTAGAACTACAACTCGCAAAAGCCCACAAACAATGGGTTTATGATGAAGACTACTAGACCAAGTTGATAAATAGCCCATGACATTATTAAGAAATTGAATGCTCATGATCACAAAAATTCATATATGTGTCTACTTTCCATGCCTTTCTTTTAGACTCAAGTTCCTAGGTACTTGGTCGTTCTCAATAGTCTAGTAGTTAAGGGACATTTTAATCATAGATGGTTGTTGTGAAGTCTGTTGCAAGCGAAACACAATTAAGCATGTAATGTGGAATATGAAGGTTTTGAGAAGGTTTTGGGAATGGATTACATAAGAACGCAATTTCTTTTGGTTCCTCCTCATCATTAGAAAGTTAATTTTTTAGGACAAGTGAATGTTATTGCAAGATAGTTGGAAGGAAGATATTATAAAATTGATTGACATAGATTCATCAATAGAAAACAATGGCATAAGACGATTTGTACAATTTGATGATCATGAGAAGGATGATTTAGTAAGAGTAACAACAACTCTTTGGAACAACATGTTAATAAAATGATAGAAGTGGTAGACTGAAGATTTGAGGATGCACACATGTTGAATATGAGTAGCTTAAGAGATATTTTTCATGCCAGAAGTGACTATGTCCTGATAAAGAAACCATTTTGATCAACAAGGACTCCAATTTTGTAGTACAATTGGCCCTGTACATAAAAAAAGATATCATACAGTCTACTGTGATACTTGAATAAAAGAAGAAAAAGAGTGTGTAGCAATTTTGGCTTTTAGTTACTCTAAAGGCTTGTGAGCTTGTAGATGAACTGGGTGTGAATATTTTTGTGGCCAACATTACCTATCATTTATTCGATCAATTCTAAGCCTATGTTAACAACATTGGCTTCACAGGCAATTTTTCCTTATATGTTGAAGATTTTGCCAAATTGTGTTTTTAATAAAAGGGACCCTATCATTGTGGGCATTAATGTTTTGGAAGATATAGTTGATATGGGATCAGATTTGAATGGATTCTAATATGAAGTTTTTTGTGCTTCTCCTATCATAATCCATCCTATCATTTAATCATGTTTTCATTACCATGTGTTACTCAGTGCTTATCGGTTCAATGGGTATTGTGATTACATCCTTGTTTGCTATAGACTTATATGACATCAAGGCTATCATGGAAGATGGATCTATTATTGTTGTCAATACCATTTTTCAATTGATGCAACAACAATAACAATAGAAGCATGAAAGAAGTTCAACCACCACTGAAAGAACTATTTTAAATACCACAAACCGCTTTTGAAATGTCTATTTGATTAGACTGATATTGAAAGGAGCAAAAAGGATATAATATGGCAAGGGGGAAATATGACAGGGGGAGTAGCACAATGATAGGGGGAGCACCCCATTTTCCATTGATGTCAAAGGGGGACAGAATACTGAAAATAGGAGAAATGGCAAGAGTATTTCCATCAATGATAAAGGGGGGTATTGTTGAGATGCCATCATTGTTGTCAATGATGGCCCAAGCAAAGGACTGTGAAACATATTTGGCTACCTAGGGAAATCATTGAATCAGATTGTCTGTGTTTCAAATTCAACAAAGGTAAGACTCTACCACCATTTGGGTCTATGTTATAACTATTGCTAACACTTTTGCATGTTCAATGGGTCAAGCGTAAGATAAAAATTGTATTTTAAATTTTAGAAAGAATATCATAGCTTTAAATATGGAAGGGAGCCATGCAAATCTCATATAAACATATTGAACTGTGTATCTGTCTACAATATAGATCATATTGCTTTTGAATGGATTGGTTAATCTTTCATAGACTTAAGGCTCTTTTGCAACTACTACAGCCAAATCCATACTCTACTCTTCATTGCTTCCATATGTAATTTGACCTCACACTGTCCCTAAAACAAATACAAGTGAAGGAGAATTATTTCAAGTCAACTTCAACATATAAATAATAGTTCAACTCCCAGAAAGGGGAATGACATTTCATACATGGTCAAATGAGTATAAATAGAATCTATGCATCTTCCATTTCAGTTATCCAACTTGGCACACAAGATAAGAAGGAGTTTGACCTGAGGTGAAGTTCATAGCTCATGAACTTGGAAGAAAGATAAAGCAAAGATAAGGGGTTTCAACCTTCATTTGAGCAAAGACTCAACCTGTTAGACCAGAAACCTTGACCCTGAGATTGGAAGTCCAAACCTATGTCTATGTTTGGACTTGACACAAAATTTCGACCTTTGAAGCAGAGCTTTCAGAGCATAGATTTTGGTCATTTTCTGAACAAAACTTTGATGCTTGAAGACTATAATTTTGTCCCTTGAAGAAAACCTCTCAGACACAAACTTCAATTTCTTTTTGAATAAACCTACTTGGCCTTTAAGAATACATTTTCGGCCATGAGGTAGGACTGTCTTTTGGCCCCGAGGTAGGATTGTTTCCAAGCCTAAGGTAGGACTATTTCAGATTGAAACTTAGACCTATGGAAGTTCCAAACCTCATATGTTTTATAACTATGGACAAAATATTAGATATATGGTAATATGAAACGTCCTTTGTTTTGGACCCGTGGACAAAGGCTTGGATTCAAACAATGAACATAGAGGATTTGGAGTGAAGAATTAGATTAGATTATGTAGAACTTGTTTGGATAATCATGATGGTTATTTGAAGCCTCTCCTTTAACAATTTTAAAGACTTCTATAGTGGCATATGAAGACATCTATGGGACATTGTTAAATATATAGTTGAATACATTCTTTGGAGAATTGTTGGAGCATTGTTGAAGACCAATATTTGGAGCATTTTTGAGTCATTTCTCGAAGAAATGCTTGAAGCATTGTTGAAGATATTTTTGTAGACTTGTTGAAGCAGCCCTATTGAAGACTTTTGAAGCATATTTGGAATAGACCATGAAGAATAGTTTGAGCAGATATTGAAGACTTTGTGGAGTAGTATTTGAAGCATGATTTCGAATAGTCATTGAAGAGGCATTGGAGAAACCATTGGAGGGATTTGTATTTGAAGTGTTTTTGAAAGGGTTGGATTATGAGAGGATTGGAGTCCTCATATAAGGTTGGAGCCTTGTGAGAGATCAAGTCGGAGCTTGGATTGATATTTGAGGTTGGAGTTCTCATTCAAGGTTAGAGCCTTGAAGAAGTTAAAATTTTATTGTACAGGTTGGAGCTTGATTATTTGTAAGAGGATTGGAGTCCTCACTATTTTTATTAATGATTTTATTTATTTATTTTACATCTTGTGTTTTGGTTTAACTAGTGACCTTAACTAGCATATATAACAATTGTAGAGAGATATTTGTTCACCCCCCTTCTCATTATTTCCAACACTGCTTATGTGTGGAATGAACTCTTGCATCTTCTTAAATGAGATTGAATGTTGGAATGGTGAAGTTCATTGTGTGCCCACGAATGGAAATATGATTTTATGCTTATATTTTTATTAGGTTAACTAGAGTGTGTTGTGCAATGCTATGTTTTATCAAAGTCTATCTATGTGTGTGCTATGGTAACTTGAACTATGTTGTCCAATGTCATACATATGAATGGTTTACCCGTTGGTGTGATCACATTGGTAAACAAATAAATTATTTTCCTCTGAAGCATAATTAATAAAATGTAAGTGGTCATCAAAATTGTATTAGCTTGGTGTCTTATCCTCACCTTATCCTCTTCAAGTTATGAGGAACATTTGAGTTGAGGTTGGGGTTGTCCATTTTCTTGACTCAGGAATTGCTGTGTTAAGAGACATGGACACCTCCTTCATGTTGTTGGTGACCATTCTGAACTAGCATTTTTAGAGCTTCATATCTTTGCACCATGATATGCAACATGACAAAACTTAGGCGGTCACTCTCTTATTCAAGAAAGATATTTAAAGCTTGCTTTTAGGCCAGTCGTCGGAATTGGTGGGATGAAATGGCAATATACTACCCTTATTGGAGAAGTCGACACCAAGGGATCGTTGATGGATCCCAATCTTAGTTAAACCGTGTTGTTTGGTCCCTACGTGGACTTTGGACCATTGACCACTCAACCTTAGATGTTATCCAATATATGTGCATGAGGGGGAGGAGGGTTGATCCGATGGTGGAACCTAGCCCAATGGAACCTTGCCACTGAGCCTTGTAATGAACAAGTGAGTGCCCCTATTGAGAAGTTTGACACCAAATATGATGAAAAAATGAAAAAAGGAAAGAGAATGGGATATGGGTTGAACCATAAGTAATTGAACATTGTCATCAGGTTGTTGGACCTTAGACAATCATAAGAATCATTATAAGGAGAGGCTCGACGTTGATGGACTGATATCACTCATCTATTATTGGCCACAATCATGCATACGCAAGGAACCTCATGGATCCAATGTTGAGATCTCGAGTTGACGTAAGACATAGTGAACCCTATCAGGTTCTCAACCTTTAGACCTTTGGATAATTCAAAGAAATTAGGGGAGAATGAGCTGGTAGACTCAATGTTATGATGACATGGTATGGAAGTGGGCCAATTAGAGCATTGGACCTTCAAATTATCAACAAATAGCAATGGAGAATGAGAGTTAGTACAATGAGGGCTAAAGGGGACCCCACCGGGTCTTGGGCCCTTTCACCTCGACATTTTCAATCTAGATTAGCATAGATGAAAGCTAAGAGATCTTGATGCAAAGGTGTCAAGATGACATGGAGGTGTTCAACCTTGGTCAATGGTTTTGGCTTATGGAACTGTGTGGTTAAGCCACCACCCACCACCACAAGGTGGTATGTTGTAACTTTGTAACGAACAACAAATAGAAGTTAGGCCAATATACCTATGGTTCTAGGGTCAGAACCAAACCACTATGAGACCACCCAATGCTTGCTCTCCTTAGTGATTTGTTACATGTTGCAGGCAATCATGCCCATATGAGATGGACCCAAAACTGTGAGCCTCGTTGGTATGATGTGTTAGGGTCATGCTATCTTAATGGAGTCCACATGCGTGCCATATGGGAAATGTGGTGACATTACCTATTTTAATAGGTCGAACTTCGACCATGCATAAATTTTGATTTTAAACTTGGATTAAGATAAATTTTATATTGTCAGAAAGCGTTCGGTGAGTTGACCAAATTGGTAGTGTCATAATTAAATTCCTTAGCTTGATAATACTTTAAGGGGGTATAAGGGAGGCTAGTTACATAAATATTCTACACTACATCAACTATCATGGGTAAAACCATGGTTTACCAAGACCACGGGCTCATAGAACACTATTTTTTTTTTCTTCGTAAATACTAATTCTATTAAAAAAGGAAAAAAGATATATACAATGAGGTCAAGACCTCAGAGGAGGCCGAGGCCATTCCTCAACCAGAAACTCAGAGACATTACAGTTCAGGCTTTCTGCCAAATTTACAGTACAGACTTCAAAATTTTGTATTTGGGCCCTGACACACTGAAAGATTTTACCAGGACTGATTCCGTCATGCCCTTCATTGACCAAAAAAGCAGAAAAGCAACTAGCATAGCCATATTTATAACAAAAAGCAGAACCTATATTGGCAGTTGCCACGACCTGTAGCAAGAGTATGAACCAGACAGAAACACCTAACCTCAGAATCAACGACACAAAACCAAAATTGCATAGCATATAGGCAAGAAGGCCACCCGGCAGTGAGGAGACATGTTTAATCTGCATGCTTTGGTGAATCCGGCGTGTCCCTGTCCACCTGGCTGGAAGAAGCTACCCAGGTAACGAAACCGCTTTCATCATATGCCGCTGCGCCACCATCAGGAGTGGTCACCAGATTTAAAATACCACCTGCACTCTGAGACGGCCCACAGGCCAGAATATCGCTCTGAGTCGGATCCACGGGCTGCTGAGGCGCTTCCGAGACAGGGGCATCCTCTTGCATGTTGTCTGCATGGAACACCATCCCTGTCATGTCCCCTTGAAGAACACTGTCTTCCTGAGAGTGGGAGGAGGTAGTTGGAGCCGAGCTGACCTGATTGCTCTCCTCCTCCGCGAGAATGATGGTGATACTTGCTGTCAAAACAGGCCTGTTGAGCCGGCTTTGAAAAGTAAACCTGGAGGTCTGGAATGAATTATTCGGGATAGGCCTAGCTTGATCCAGAGGCGGAGAAGAAGGGGATGCTGAGGCGATAGGGACAACATTCTGTGGAATAGGACGAGAAGGGCGGCCTCTGTTCCCGGTATGGCTACCTCTACGTGGGATACCTCGGCTTCGAGGCATACTCAGAAGTGCAAATGGGCCGGGAGAGGGATTGAGGCAAAGCAAGCCGATAACAGTAGGAGCGCAGAGTGTTTCAGGGAGCTTCCAAACCCAGGCTAGCAGCCAAATTCGAAAGACCAAGCAGGGGTGCTGAAGCGGTTCTGCTCCACAATAAAAAGAACCAGTAGCTGAGACAGGCGCATTGAGCGGATCCATACCAATAAACCAACCTGTTTGCAGATCAACCATGCTCGCATTAATGCCTGACATCATTCGAGACTGCTCAGTATTAATTTCACCTGCCCTTAAATCAATTTGCCATCCTACGACGCGTATCATAAGGACCATCCGCCTGCCATCTGCCAGGCCAGCTGCCTGTATTGTGCGGCTCTTCATTAATAACTGTTAATGCCACCCGCATTCGGGTGGGCTCATAGAACACTATTAGTAAACCCATAGATGATTATTATTTTCTACTCTATGACAAAGTCAATACTTAATCCAACATTTTGGCATAGAAAACTTCATAAGGTTTCAATTTGGTGGCACTATGATAAATAATGTTGTACCACCATTCAATGAGGCGTAGCCATTAAACCCATTGGTTCTATCAATTCATTACAAGACACAATAAGCATATTTCCAAGAATTTATTGACTATGAATCTGAGGATGATAAGTTGTGTTATTGTTCAAGTTTGTACCTTGTAGTTTAAATAACTCTTACCAAAATTTTCTATGGAAAGTGGCATCATGATATGACGCAATGGAAGTGGTATGCCATGTAACTTAAAATTATGATCCATGAAAAATTAGGCCATTGTGAAGGGCATAAATGGACACGGTAAGGATGAAAAGTGAGCATATTAGGAAAGGAAATCAACTACCACCACAATGGTTAATTTATTACTAGTTTTCGAGAGGCCCATTGTAAAATCCTTAGAAATGTAGTCCAAGTAGTGGCTAGAATTTCTAGTGGTTGCAGAGTCCTAAAAATCTTTATTGTTTTACTCTTTTTCTATTAGTAAACTTCATATTCAACTATAAAAGTAGGGATGTGGTAGAATATCTCACAACACAAAAGCCAAACCTCATATCGATGGCATAGGAGCATGAGGTATGACTCAAATATGATATACCTACAAATGAGGACACATATCACATGGATGGAGATTATATGAGTGATGAGATCAAGGGTACATTGGGAATTGATGGAGTACTCATGTGACATCTAATAAGGATGAAGAGTTATCATAAGGTAAAGAACCTATATAGATTGAAATGTAACACATTGACACAAAATTCACATCTAACTTACAATTTGTTAGGTGTTGAAAATAGTGTAACTAGGTTCGGTCTTCATTATTTTTTGCATTAATGTATTTTTGTATTTAAATAATTATTTTTGATCTAATTAAAGAGCTCAAGACAAGTCATGTAAAAATGAAGACAATCATGTATTATTTGTGTGAATGTAATGAATGTAAGTCCTTCTAGATCATCAAAGAAATACTCAAATATGTACCCACAATCTTACTCTAGAAACTGCTCAAAGGAAGGCTATGAAACCACGTTGGCTAAGCTAAATGATCGAAGGAAACGTTGGCCTAATCTAAGTTCACGTCGGCTCAATGAATGGGAAGGCAAGCCTATATATAGGCTACATATGGATCCTCCACAAGGCAATTCAATACACTTCTCTCATGAAGAAGAAAGGTAGCGAAGTAGCCGCAACGTATGAGGAAGTCTGTCCCCTCATCGAGCCTGCACCTCGTCTAGGCATCCGGATCTGGGTTAGCATATTGCATTTCATGTTTGCGTGAAGGGTTTGAAGGGCAGTCCTGACCTCAATAGGAAGGAGGAGACTGCGGATGACAGTGCGAGGGTACCGTAAGGCTAGAAGAGCCCTAAGTCCATCCACGTATGCATATACGCTCTGAAATCTAGGGCATCCTCCTTCATTGTGCTGACAGTCAACCGGATCATCTTGTGGAAGTTCATAACTATGACAACGTATAATAATTATATATATGGAGCAAGAGTAGATCGAGGCTAGGAGAGCCTGTCCGAATTATTTTGGTGCAGACTGATATAATTCTTCAAATGCAGAACTGAACAATATTATTGGGTACATATTCCGAGGTATTATCATTTGATGTTGAAGGCATTTCAAGGTCAAGTTTGGGTCATGTAATTTATCAATAAATATTCTATAAGAAAGAGTTCAATGGTTTTTCCTCTCAAGTTTTGGAAAGGTTTTTGCCCTCGCATGGTGCCAATGTTTTATGTACTTGTGCATGATTGATTTTCTTGTTTTCATAGTTGGTTGATGATAATGATACATAGTAATAATATCAATAAAATATGAAGAAAATAATATCTGAAGCTGTTATCTAAGAAAGATAAATATAACAATTGCATTGCCCTTAAATTTCTCAACATGGTATCAGAGCGATGGTTCATCAAAGGGCAGAAAGAAGATCAACTACCTCATGCAACAATTGGCACGTATTGGGTTATGGTTGAAAAACCTCATCAATCAAAAGATCAAGCAAGCATGGGTTTATCTAATCTCCAAATCTGACATATCTATAAATACCCTGTTGAGGTATCCACAAATGACAAGCAAGGAATTTTCAGTCTCTGAAATTTCGATGGGTCTGGGTTGCAGGAAGGCGTGGTACAGGTTTCAGATGGGCTACAGGCCTAATACCTTGTATGGATGTTGGCAGAACCAACCTCAGACATTCCCCTGCTCCTAGATTGGCATGATTTCAGACAAGGTGTCATCGCAGGCAGACAATAATTCAAATGGACAGTAAGTCGCAATCTTGTTGGTTGAAAACCCTTCTATGTGGTCTCGATGATAGGTGCAGATCTTGGATAGAAAAAGCAGATAAGACTTCGGATGAATACATAGTACCGGGATGAGTTCTGGGCTGGATATATTTTTCCATGGTTATGACAATCTTGACATGAAGTCTTACTGTCTTGATACATCTAGGCTTACTATATACAGATCTGTATCCTAGCGATCTAAATATGTGTCTCAGTGACATCACAACAACATTGATGATCTCGGTATCTATGTGTATCTATGTTCCTACCTCCTCACATACTCTAAGCAGAACTCAAATGCAATACTAAACGTGGTTGCAATATTGGTGAAGATAGATACATAGCCCTAATCTCTTTGACCTTCACTATTTCGGTGCAATGAGAGGAAGAAATATAACGGTCTCTTCAAAACAAGGAGGAACAAAACCATAACATATGCACAATAAGAAGGAACAATGATAAGGATCATCACAGTCCCAGTATGATCTCATCATTGTCATGATCCGAGCCTTGGAGATAATATGAAGACAAGAAAATTCTATGACATAAGGAAGAGGTAATCATGAATATCTCAGTAATGCAACAGTAATGGATTTAATGATGCAACATATGATATCTCTGTCACATATTTAATGATCGTTGTATCATTAAATATAATCTCAGTCTTGATGGGCCGCAGTATCAACAATGACAAGGATAAGTAATCTCAGATTCATGACAGAAGCAATAACCATTACAGTCTCGGCATAGATGAAAGGTAAGATCACTATTTCGGTGGATCTACTTCATACACAGTTAATGTATATATGATTAAAATAATTTCAGAACCCTTACTGTCTTCAATAATAGAGATCATGGTGATCCTAAAGATGCTATCTTAGTCATGTTGAAAAGAATTTCGGTAACCACTGGAGTATAGGCATAACGAGGAACAATGTCAAGGGATTCAAGAAACGTTAAGGACTGCAATGTAGGCATGATAAAAAGGAAATAGTAATGACAGAGAGGACTGATGACATGATGAAGCGGATCAACGGATTGAAGATCCGTTCAATCAAGAAAGTCGTTGCAAGAAGTGAAGGAATAATGAGGTATGAATGCTTGTATTTATTTGATATTGTAATGTCATGTCATATGAATGTAGGTATCATGGATCAAGCATGATCAAAAGAGAAAAGATATCCTCCTAAAGGATGCTAAAGGAAATAAGTCACATTAGATGAAATCAACATAATATCCTTACATGAAGTGTGAGGTGGATGACTACGATTGAAGAACTCTGATTGAAATCTCCTAGGAAGGAAGATGTGAGGATGGAAGAGATCACGAAGGAGGAAACCATGATGAAGGCAATCAACATCTAGAGGATCATGAATACTTGACTAGGAAATCCCCTGGAATGATGTGAAGACTCTGATGGAAGTCTGAAATGATGAGGACTCTTGACAACAGATATCATTGGGAGATGTGTCAACATGTATGCATGATTATTGATGCCTATAAGAAGATGTCACTAAGGCCATCACGAATTTGTTTTTGGTGTCTCACTCTTGGAAAAGTCTGGGTGTGTGTACAGGATCAAGGAAAGGAGAGTTGTGAAGGATGTCACAACTATGTACCTTGTGATCCAGAGCAATCACTATTGAAGAAGAGTGAATACAAATGAGCTTATGAAGGAAGCCCCAGATATGAAGCCAAGGAGGATACTTTCCGGGAAAGAAGGAATGGCATGACGGAGGAAAGTGATGGATGGCTGACCCTACATATGAAGAAATTGATGACATCGAAGTCTTGAATCATCAGTCAACTAGAAGACCCTATAAATCACTAATGATAGAGTCCCTAGGTAAGAGGGAGCTCTGGGAAGTTCCTATGAGTAAAGGAACTCGAGCAAGTTTATGAGTAAAGAGAAACTTGGAACTCATCCCTGGTTAAGAGGGAGAGTTATACACGACATTCTCGTCTTCAGTTTGGAAGAAAGAATGGAGGATTGTGTAATCATCTGGCATCCGACACTCTTTGAGGATGCGGTAGGGAATCCAAGACAAGAGTGGGCAAGATGATCGATATTCTTGATGGATGGGAACCCAAGAGAGAATAGTCCTAGTAGGGCATACTCAGAGAAGGCCTGGGTGGGTATGACCCTAAGAGAGACAATGATGATGCATCTCTATCAGCCATTGGTCTCGCCAACATTGTGTGCTCTGATCTAAGTGAGAGATAGAGTTGTTAGTCAAGGCCTTGCTAAATAGAAACAATGTTGGTTGAAATGATGCTATAACAAATGGATAACTAATTTGAATCTTTGCTTATGAGAACTCTTATATTGAGAATGTCCATGTACCATGTATGAATGAATACCTCCCTAGTTAATGTATAAATTTTGAATAATTAATCACTTATTCACAGAGATTATCCCGATTATACACTATTGCGGAATACATGCATAATACATAACCTCCTCTACGTTGATCATCAATTTAGCAGCATTAAAAACAATGAAACATCAATCGCATGCACACATTAACACAGTATGTAACCCGGGGAAAGCATACATCTGAAAACCCAACACTATATGTATATTATAATGATAGAGAACATGTAACAATACATAGTACAATACTCCTCACAAGTACTCAGTACTATCTCCTCCTATTACACACAAAACTAGCTCAGATATGATCAATCACAACTCAAATCTCCTCCACTGCTTTGCCTGCCTCCACTGCGCAATCCTGCAAGAGAATCAATCACTCTGTGAAATCGAATTCCTTTGGTAATACTATGCAAGCCTCATGGGCAATCTCCATCCATGCATGTGCAAATCTCATGCACAACTATAGTCACATCTATAGTCACAACCGATAGCAATCTCAACCTCTAACACCTGTATCCACTGAACTGTACATGCACTGAGTTAATTGATGTATTCTTCAGTTGCATTATGAGTTAATAATTAGTGAATTAATTAATATTTAATTCACACCACTCATCACTAGTGTATTCTTTAGTTAGACTAAAATACAACTAGTTCAACCAAGTCAAACTGAACACAACTCCATCAACTCCACAATCAACTCCACCGAAACTCAACCACATGAGTTCTAACTGAAGTCCTGCATGCAATAGCTCAACTGACCCACAAAGAAAGCGTATTTCCTTCTGACAGCTGCATGTGCCACATCTGTAGCTCAAACTGAAGTGCTCCAAGAGGATAAGATAATGTTTATAGTCCAAATATTATTATGAGACAATAATATTCGATTGTTCTATTTTTAGCCTGACAGTCTAAAAATAGAAACTGCCCATATGTCTAAAAATAGAAGTCCATCTATTTTTACCAACATGACCAATCATCCACAAATAGCATACTTCAACTCATAGACCATGATCCATATGTCTAAAAATAGACATAGTCTAAAAATAGACTTTGCGCCAAAAATAGCATGCGGGCCCACTTAGTGAAGGCGACTTCTTTCCACTAAGCTCCATCATCTTGTTGCATTCTCAACAGTTAAGAGTAAGTGTTGAAAATAATGTAACTAGGTTCGGTCTTCATTATTTTTTGCATTAATGTATTTTTGTATTTAAAGAATTATTTTTGCTCTAATTAAAGAGCTCAAGACAAGTCATGTAAAAATGAAGACAATCATGTATTATTTGTGTAAATGTAATGAATGTAAGTCCTTCTATATCATCAAATAAATACTCAAATATGTACCCACAGTCTTACTCTAGAAACTGCTCAAAAGAAGGCTATTAAACCACATCGGCTCAGCTAAATGATCGAAGGAAATGTCGGCCTAATCGCAGTTCACATCGGCTCAATGAATGGGAATGCAAGCCTATATATATGCTATGTATGGATCCTCCACAAGGAAATCCAATGCACTTCTCTCACAAAGAAGCAAGGTAGCGAAGTTGCTGCAGCGTATGAGGAAGTTTATCCCCTCATCATGCCTGCACCTCATCTCGACATCTGGATCTGGGTTAGCATATTGCATTTCATGTTTGCGTGAAGGGTTTGAAAGGCAGTCCTGACCTCAATAGGAGGAGACTGCAGATGATAGTGCGAGGGTACCGTAAGGCTAGAAGATCCCTAACTCCATCCACGTATGCATATACGCTCTGAAATCTAGTGCATCCTCCTTCGCTGTGGTGACAGTCAACCAGATCATCTTGTGGAAGTTCATAACTGTGACAACGTATAATAATTATATATATGGAGAAAGAGTATATCGAGGCTAGTAGAGCCTATCTGAACTGTTTTGGTGCATATTGATATAATTCTTCAATTGTAGAACTAAACAATATTATTCGGTACATATTATTCAGTATTGTAATTTGATGTTGAAGGCATTTCAAGGTCAAGTTTGGGTCATGTAATTTCTCAATAAAGATTCTATAAGAAAGAGTTTAAGGGTTTTTCCTCTCAAGTTTTGGAGAGGTTTTTTCCTTGCATGGTGCCAATATTTTGTGTACTTGTGCATGATTGATTTTCTTGTTTTGATAGCTGGTTGATGATAATGATACATAGTAATAATATCGATCAAATATGAAGAAAACAACATCTCAAGCAGTTATCTAAGAAAGAGAAATATAACAATTGCATTGCCCTTAAATTTCTCAACATTAGGTCCCTGTAATACTAGTGTATTCCCTTTATTGTTATTGTTAGTGTAGCACCCTATTGTTATTTTTGTGTCCATGTATCCCCTAGATTGTTATTGTAGTGCCCCATAAAAGCCCACTATTGTTATTGTTGTGCCCTTATATTATTATTGTTATGTAGGCTCTGATTATATTGTGACCCCTTAGACTCCTATATATACTAAGGAAGTATTATCATTTGCATCATCCAATAATTGTTCATTTATGTAATGTAAAGGAGGTTTCCCCCTCGAACAGGCTAATTTTTAAGTAGTTGATTTATATTTTCTTCTATTTTGTGAGTTGGTTGCATAACATTTGGTATCGAAAGCTAAAATTTCAACCTTGTGGAACTATAATATTGGTGAAATTTTTGCACAGATTTCAGACCTTGTTTTGCTATATTTTCGGAGATATGATTCGAGGAATTTAGGGTTTTTGCAGGCTCTAGAATTCCATTTCAAACAGGTGACCAAGGGAAAATCGTCATAACTTGATCTATGAGCATCAGATTTGAATTTCATAAAAAGTGACTGAAATTGCATGAAATGTAGTTTTTCATGTATCATTTTCAGGGTTGGAGTTCAAAACAATGACACATTGCACTCTGTAAAAGTTCGCTCTACTGAACTAGTTTATAATAAGGTCATCGTGGGAGATTAGGCATAACTCTTTATTTAAGAATCCAATCTCGGTCTAACTTGTGGGGTTGGAAAGAAGACTCAAAGGGATAACATAATATAAAATTTCAGACCTTGGAGATCCAAAATTACAGAGATACAACAAATTCAATATAGAGCTCCTAAAAAGCAAGAAAAAGGTGTGTATTTTTTTAAAATTTTGCTTGACTTTTCTTTGAAGAATCAATTTGAAGTGATTCAAAGGGCATATTGAAGCATAGATATCATTATTTGGTTCTAAAACATCTCCTAAACAAAATAATTATACACCCATTAAGCCCTTAGAAAGCTCTACTATGACTCATGAAGAGGAAGAATTGCAACATGATATATCAAAATTACGGGACCAAGTGAAACAAATTTCGCTCTCACAAAGAGAAACCAAAGATGAACTAAAAGGGAACATGGATGGCTTGAAAGGGGAAATGGATGGATTAAAATGTGACATGGATGGTTTAAAAGCATAAATAAAAGGTGACATGAATGATTTAAAAGTAAACATGGAAGGTTTAACAAAATTACTACAATAAATGCTTCCTAATGGCGAAAAGGTATTCCCTGAAACTCATGAGGAGAACAAAAGGAATATAAATTGTGATTTTAGAGACTCCAATGTTGGGTTTAAGACCCACCAGATTCTAAATATCGATATGAGGAAGTTTGATGGCAAGGATCCGATAACACGGATACTACAGATGGAACAATATTTTGATCTCCATGATGTGCAACACACACAAAAGGTACACATTGCATCTTTATATTTAGAACACAATAAGTTTGTACGTTCCAAGGCTTTGTTCTCGTAGACCACTTGTCACTTGGCCAATTTTTACGGAGGAAATGATAGCATATTATGAGGATACGAAGAGCAACACCTACTTTAGCCAACTGATAAATCTCAAACAAAAGGGTTCAATGGTGGAGCACATTGAGGACTTCCAAAAATTGAATATCAGGGTAACTGATATTCTATAGGATCATAGGTTTGATGTCTTCATAGTGACTTTGAAGGATAACATCCAACACGAGGTTCAACTTTGGGAACTTGATTCATTGGAGAAGGCATTCGGGGTGGCAAGAAAAGTTGAAAGCAAAATTATGGCAACAAGGAAGTCTACCACTCACAACTATAAAGATGGAACTGTTACTGCTCCTAGCCTTCCACCACCTAAAAGGTTGACGCCCAAAAAATTGGAGGAAAAAAGAGCAAAAGGGATTTGTTACAATTGTGATAGAAAATACACTAAATTTCATAAGTGTGCTGAGAAGAAATTATCTATGTTGCCAAGAAACATGGGTTCGGGGACGAGTACGAGGATGGGGACGGGGACGGGTATGTCATTTTTTGAAACAGGGTGCGAGGGTTCGTCGGGGGTATATTATAATTTATATATATATATATATATATATATATATAATATAAATATTATATTTTATAAATTATAATATATATGAATTTGTATATTTTTCAACTTTAAACAAGAAAACTAAAATATTTATGATTTAACCGTATTGATTTAAGAGGTTAAAGGCTGATCAAATATCCTCTTTCAAGAGATAATAGAGCCCAATTTATGTATCCTTATTTACTCTCCAGATTTCAAGATTTTTGCCAAATCCTGTAGCAGCTTGCCTACTCAAGAAATCAAGTTAATTGCAGAAGCTCTGACAATCAGCAAGTTTAAGTTCTTATTAGATGGAGCATGTTCCAGGTGTGTCCTTCGCAATGGCATTGTAAAATTTGGGAAATTTGCTCTTAAACAATATCAGACTTTGCCTTGTTAAACAACGATTTTTCAGAGAATAAGCTATGTTTATTGTTGATCCATCTCTGCTGTAGAAGACTGATTTTAATGGCTAAAGATCTATTATTTAAAGGCTGATATTCCAGTTATACACTACTGTAATGCTACCAGGTTCCACCGTTTTTACCTTCACTACATCTATTGGTGTCTAGTTAATGGCATGGCTGTTTATGCTTAGAAATTTTCATCATTTTAAGTTGTAACAACAGTGAAAGTCTAATTCCGAGTTTATAAATAAGTTGTCTAGTTATTTGAAGCATTTTCCCATTGCTGCAATGACCACTGTCCATGTCACTTGAGAGAAAATATAAAACCAACATCTACAGCACTTGTCCTTCAACTATTTGATAAAATACCTCAATTAAGACTCATTGAAACTCAATTAAAAACTTAGAAATTTTAAGAGAAAATTGAGTATATTTGAGTTGGGAATATTACATCTACATTGACACTTTGCAATCCTTTCTGATGTATCAAAAGAACCCGGTTTATGATTTCGAAGTCTCTAGTTCTTTCAAGAAGAACCAGGTTCTTCAGGGTTCTTCTCAGAGGTACCCGTTCTAGCACCTGGAACGTGGGGATAGGAACCCAAGATGGGTTCGAGAACCCCACCCCTAGGTTCGGGAACCCGTGCAACATAGGAAATTATTCTACATAGATTGTGAAGACGAGGAAGAAAAGGAACAAGAAACATCAAAAGAGGAGGATATACACTAGGAACCAACCCCAGAGAAATAAGAAATGAATTCAACCATATCTTTTAATGAATTGGTATGAATTACCACTACTCAAACTCTTAAGATAGAAGCATATATCAAGAAGAAAAAGGTAATAGTGTTGATTGATTTAGGTAGTGCCCATAATTTTATTCATTACAAGATAACCAAGGAATTAAATTGCTTCCTATATCCAACACTAGAGTGTCAAGTGATGGTTGCAAATGGAGGTGTTAGTGTTAGCTAGTTCAGCCTGTCACCAGTGATCAAATATGCTCTTACAAGGTGTTGTTAGGGTGTCAAGTCAATTTTTTGTCATTTCAGTGAATCTTCAAATAAAAATTTGGTCACTGGTTGTTGTGTCTAGGTCACTGCTACTCCCTTCACTTACTAATGGTATTCATCACTCATCATGGTCATTGTCTTCTTCGAGGTATCATATATTCATTTAAATGTCTTGGGTCATGAAATGGTTAAATTCCTCATTTTAGGTCATGGTCTAGGGTTTCACTCCATGTGTCGTCATGATACCATATGTCAAAACAAAAACATGTCCATCATGTGAGTCAATGGATAAAGGGAGTTAGCAGCTTAGGGAAAGCAAAATAAAGGTAAAGGTAATGTTTTATTTCAAATAAGACAATGTTGTAGTACACTACCTCGTCTCATCATTTCTCAAAGGGACATATGATGTCATGCCACTACCAAAGCAAAAATCAACTTTCAAGCTACAAAGGACCATCCAAAGCATCAAAAGGGTTTCATTTCATCATTCACAAGTTTAAGCATCTCCTTGGCAAGTAAATAAACATCTGGCACCTCTTATGCATCCTTCATTTTGAAGAACTCAGTGAAAATCCCTCTCCTAGGGTTTCGCTGTGATTTTGGTCTCCAAATGATTTTGCTTCATTGTGGTGAGAAAAATATTATTTTTAATGTTCCATAACCCCCAAAAATACCTTATATACCCCTCCCAACCATTTCCCATACCCATTCCCTTCATTTCCCCTCATTTTCCCTAAACCCTAGCTCAATGTTGCGTTTTTGCAAATTTCTAGGTTAGGACTGTGTTTTGGACTTTTCCACACCTTTCCCTCACTCTTTTAAAGAAATTCCACCTCCTTACACTCCCTAACATCTATCCCTACCATCCAAAAATTTCCCAAGAATTTATAAATCCCCTAACCCCTTCATTCCCCTCCATCTACAAGACTGTCTCAAAATCCCCTGTTTTCCTAAAACTAAACCCTAATTCTTCCTCCTAGTGAGCTAGGGTTTCACCTTGGAAGCAGAGGCCACACACACTGAAAAGAAGAAGTACAATAATGGAGGACATGTATGAAGAGTTGAGCCATCTAACATCAAAGAGATCAGTGCCTCACAAACTCATCAAGAGGTCATTTGCGGCACACAGGGACGATTTTTCTTCAAAGTGTGTTTCTGACCAAATGGAGATGAAATTGAAAAAAGTGGAAGAGGTTTTTGTCAATAATATACCAAGGGAAAAAAACCTCCTTCATGTTTTACACAGGTATCATATATTGGGAGATATGAAACTTTCTTGGAGACCTATGTTAGAAAATAAAAAAATTTCAAGTTAATTTCCTGTTTTAGTCATGATTTTGTGGCATGGATTATGAGAAAATGAAAATGAATTTCTAGAAATGGAGAGAGGTTTTTATTCAAAACATCATTATTTATAAAAAAATCTCTCAGTTTTCCAAAACGCCTTATGGTTAGAGAGATACCACTCCATCGTTGAGCCATATTTTTGCAGAAAAACACAAAATTTAGACCCTGCGAGAAGGCGCTGCGCTTTTTCCTTAGGCCTCCATTTGAGGAAAGGTCTACATTTTTGGAAAGATCTTGCCATCCTCTAAAATAATCTTTGCTCATATTTTGCAGAGGTGGCTCAGTTTTGGAGAAAAATGCAAAAAAGTGGCAAAAAACTAGCATTCTGGACCATTTTTTGACAGGCGCTGTGCTTTTGGAGCGACCTTGGGAGAATGGATATTTGAAGGCCTTCCCATGGTCCAAATTCAGAAATTCAATCTACTATGTAAACTAGACTTGCAGGGCTAGCTGACCATTCTCTCATTTTTTCATTTTGACCCCTGGAAGGCACCTCAAAATCAACTCAAAGTCGGCGCTGCGCTTCTGCACTTTCTATGTTTTAACTTGTAAATTTCACTGTGTAAAATTTCTAGTTTCTAGTTTGACTTAGTCAAAGTCAAGATTCTCTATGTAATGGCACTAGTTTCGAGGCTAGGTGATGTAGGCATGAATAAATGTACATCATAGATTGTTTTGATGTTTATTAGGCCTCATAAAAGAAGCAAACTCCTAAACAAACTCTCCATGAAGTGTTTGAGTTTCACCTTCTCACTCTCACTTGTTGGTTGAGAGAATCTTGGAGTTAGTTCCTCCACCAAGGAATTCGACTCCTGAAGGTGGGAAAGTGGTCTAGGAGAGTCTATATGTATCATTTATTTTGAGGAGAAGAGGGTTGAACTTTTTGTGAAGGAAGCTTGCATGTAATCATCGTTTTCGCTAATATAGAGACAGGTTGCAGCTATTTTCAAGGAACTCTAGCCCAATGAGTTCATGGTGCTTGTACTTAATTCTTTTTGTTTTCTAATGGTATAAACATCTTTATCTACATTATATCTCTTCTTTCTATGGATGCCTTACAATAAAATACACAAAATTCTTGTTTTTCAAGCTTTGTTATCTGGTTTTCATAGTTATGTGTATGTCTTCCTAAGCTAATGAAATCATGTTTATTTATGCTCATTAGCTTCTTCCATACTATATCCTCTATACTACACTGAAAATACTCAAAATAAACCATGGATTATGATATCTAGCTCATTCTCATATTTGCTCCTGCACTCCTACAACCTAGACCTATTTGTGGCTCCAAACCCTAAGTTCAACAAACCCTAAAAACCAATTTTTCACAAACAAACAAACAAATACACATATCTAGTCTAAAATTCATTTGATTTAAAGTCATATCACTGATAAGAGACTTAGAGAGATCCCTCTCATGCTTAGTAGGGCTAGCTACTGAGCTGAAGTGGTTTGAGGTTACCCTTCTTGATTTCCTTTTCAGCCTAGGAGATTGTAAGGACTAACATTTTTGGCGCCGTTTCCGGGGGAACGAAAGATCATATCTTCCCTGGGAAAGAACGACAAAGATTAGATCTGATTGCTAATAGTGAACAGTGATCAGACACATATGAAAGGCTGAACCATTCACTTGGCGAATCCCACTTGATCCGAAGACTCCACTGGTAGTAGGATCTAGAAATCAAAATGAGTTCTCAATGCAGAAGGTATGCTCCTATGCATCGAGATCATGTTCCATGCTTTCCAAATCATATGCTTCAAGTAGATTGGCAAAAGCACTTGCCAAAATTCAGAGATGGAAAAGGTGATGATGCTACACTTTATTTAGTAAGATTTCATATGCATGTGCGTAAGCTGAGGATTGATTTTCATGAAGATTGGTTAGTGAAAGCTTGCCTCCTACTTGTATCTATTCTCTCAAGGATTTTCACTCAGTATTTTTTGAGAATTATAGAGAGGCCTATCCTTCTTTGCTTTTGATTGAAGATTGTTGTGATAATTTTGAAAATTTTATTCAAGAGTTGGAAAATGCTTATGGCGATGAAGAGTTTATGGATGATGAAATCTTGGATGCTTTGAATGAAAACCCTTTTCACCACCATGTTAAGGTCATGGATTCTACCTTGGATGACAACGAAATTGAGCATATCATTGAAGAATCATTTGTTGATTTGCAACAATCTTATGATCCACAAGAACATCTCCAAGAGACAACAATTTCTGCAGCTGAAAATGAAACTGATCAGATCGTCAAGGATCAAGAAAAGAGCAGTGAAAGAGAAGAGTTTGTTCTAAAACATATTGTAGAAGATAATTGTATTCAAGAAAACTTCCAGCAAACAATGTCTTCTTTGACTGAAGATAATATTGATCAACAATCATTTGATGAAGGTCACATTCATTCCCTCGAATTATATGAAGGTATTCAACAGTGTTCAGGAGACCAAGACATTGATGAGGAGTGTCAATCAGATTTCTCTTCAAATATTTCATTTCTTGAATTTTTGTTTCAAGATGAAACTTGTCCATCTATATGTTCATAATTTTTTGAAGACCAAGAGCACACTCTTCCCAAAATTCATCATGAAGAGCGACTAGTTGCAATAGAAGGATGTTTCTTGATTCCTCCAAATCAGCAAGAGCCAATTTTTCATGATTTTCAGGATCCTGTGGCAAATTCATTACAGCCAGTAATGAAGGTCAATGTTGCAACATTCATTGATGAAGGTGATCAATTTCAGCACATAGACAAATCAACAATTTGGAATGAGGTTTGTTTTCTTGTTTTAAATCATCCAGAAAAGCATATGTTGCATGCTTTCCATGATCCTCTGGTGAGTTTATTGTAGTCATCAGTAGAGGAAGAATTTTTCAAGTTTGTCAATACAGGTGTTGAATCCATATGGAATTTGGAGTTGCCTAGCTTTTGTTTTGTCTGCCTGCTCAAGGAAAGTGTGAGTAGGATTCAAGTAAGTAGCCATTTGCTGGATTGGTTACACTAGAGGGATCATTACACATGATTGTATATACATCTTCAGCAGGAGGGTGGTTATCATCAAGATTTGAAGCCCGAGGTGAAGGCCCTAAGATCTTGATGGTCTGCTGCCATAAGTAAGTTCAGTCAGTATGTTTTTTATAGTCAAGTCAATCGGTTAGTCAGTCAGTTTTCAATTTCAGTTTAGTTTTTTGCATTCTGACTCAATGCCCAATGGATAAGGCTACTTGGTCTATGGTGTTTTTGACACCTCCAAGGAGCTATCATCCCCAGTTGGAGCCAATGTTAGTGTCAACCAGTTTAGCCTGTCACCAGTGATCAAATATGCTCTTACAAGGTGTTGTTAGGGTGTCAAGTCAAATTTTTGTCATTTCAGTGAGTCTTCAAATAAAAATTTGGTCACTAGTTGTTGTGTCTAGGTCACTGCTGCTCCCTTCACTTACTCATGGTCTTCATCACTCATCATGGTCATTGTCTTCTTCGAGGTATCATATCTTCATTTAAATGTCTTGGGTCATGAAATGGTTAAATTCCTCATTTTAGGTCATGGTCTAGGGTTTCACTCCATGTGTCGTCATGATACCATATGTCAAAACAAAAACATGTCCATCATGTGAGTCAGTGGATAAAGGGAGTTAGCAGCTTAGGGAAAGAAAAATAAAGGTAAAGGTAATGTTTTATTTCAAATAAGACAATGCTGCAGTACACTACCATTTCTCAAAGGGACATATGATGTCATGCTAGTACCAAAGAAAAAATCAAATTTCAAGCTACAAAGGACCAAAGCATCAAAAGGGTTTCATTTCATCATTCACAAGTTTAAGCATCTCCTTGGAAAGTAAATAAACATTTGGCACCTCTTATGCATCCTTCATTTTGAAGAACTCAGTGAAAATCCCTCTCCTAGGGTTTCGCTGTGCTTTTGGTCTCCAAATGATTTTGCTTCATTGCGGTGAGAAAAATCCTATTTTTTATGTTCCATAACCCCCAAAAATACCTTATATACCCCTCCCAACCATTTCCCATACCCATTCCCTTCATTTCCCCTCATTTTCGCTAAACCCTAGCTCAATGCTACGTTTTTGCAAATTTCTAGGTTAGGACTGTGTTTTGGACTTTTCCACACATTTCCCTCACTCTTTTCAAGAAATTCCACCTCCTTACACTCCCTAACATCTATCCCTACCACCCAAAATTTTCCCAAGAATTTATAAATCCCCTAACCCCTTCATTCCCCTCCATCTACAAGACTGTCTCAAATCCCCTGTTTTCCTAAAACTAAACCCTAATTCTTCCTCCTAGTGAGCTAGGGTTTCACCTTGGAAGCAGAGGCCACACACACTGACAAGAAGAAGTAAAATAATGGAGGACATGTTTGAAGAGTTGAGCCATCTAACATCAAAGAGATCAGTGCCTCACAAACTCATCAAGAGGTCATTTGCGGCACACAGGGACGATTTTTCTTCAAAGTGTGTTTCTGACCAAATGGAGATGAAATTGACAAAAGTGGAAGAGGTTTTTGTCAATAATATACCAAGGGACAAAAAAATCCTTCATGTTTTACATATGTATCATATATTGGGAGATATGAAACTTTCTTGGAGACCTATGTCAAAAAATAAAAAAATTTCAAGTTAATTTCCTGTTTTAGCCATGATTTTGTGGCATGGATTACAAGAAAATGAAAATGAATTTCTAGAAACGGAGAGAGGTTTTTATTCAAAGCATCCTTATCTATAAAAAAAATCTCTCAGTTTTCCAAAACTCCTTATGGTTGGAGATATACCACTCCATCGTTGAGCCATATTTTTGTAGAAAAACCCAAAATTTAGACCTTGCCAGAAGCGCAACGCGCTTTTTCCTCAGGCCTCCATTTGAGGAAAGGTCTACATTTTTGGAAAGATATTTCCATCTATAAAACCCCATTTGATAATATTTTGCAGAGGTGGCTCAGTTTTGGAGAAAAATGCAAAAAAGTGGCAAAAAACTAGCATTCTGGACCATTTTTTGACAAAATGGATATTTGAAGGTCTTCCCATGGTCCAAATTCAGAAATTCAAACTGTTATGGAAAATAGAATCGAATGTCTAGTTGAGAATTCTCTCATTTTTGAATTTTGACCCATGAAAGGCACCTCAAAATCAGCTCAAAGTCGGCACTGTGATTCTCCACTTCTTTGTGTTTTAACTTGTAAATCTCAGTGTGTAAAATTTCTAGTTTCTAGTTTTACTTAGTCAAAGTCAAGATTCTCTATGTAATGGCACTAGTTTCAAGGCTAGGTGATGTAGGCACGAATAAATGTACATCATAGGTTGTTTTTGATGTTTATTAGGCCTCGTAAAAGAAGCAAACTCCTAAACAAATTCTCCATGAAGTGTTTGAGTTTCACCTTCTCACTCTCACCTGTTGGTTGAGAGAATCTTGGAGTCAGTTCCTCCACCAAGGAATTTGACTCCTGAAGGTGGGCAAGTGGTCTAGGAGAGTATATATGTATCATTTCTCTTGAGGAGAAGAGGGTTGAAATTTTTTTGAAGGAAGCTTGCATGTAATCATCTTTTCAGCTAATACAAAGACAGGTTGCAACTATTTTCAAGGAACTCTAGCCCAATGATTTCATGGTGCTTGTACTTCATTCTTTTTGTTTTATAATGGTATAAACATCTTTATCTACATTATATCTCTTCTTTCTATGGATTCCTTACAATAAAATACACAAAATTCTTGTTTTTCAAGCTCTGTTATCTGGTTTTCATAGTTATGTGTATGTCTTCCTAAGCTAATGAAATCATGTTTATTTATGCTCATTACTTTCTTCCATACTATATCCTCTATACTACAATGACAATACTCAAAATACACCATGGCTTCTGATATCTAGGTCCTTCTCATATTTTCTCCTACACTCCTACAACCTAGACCTATTTGTGGCTCCAAACCCTAAGTTCAACAAATCCTAAAAACCAAATTTTCACAAACAAAAAAACAAATACACATATCTAGCCTAAAATTAATTTTCTTGAAAGTCATATCACTGATAAGAGACTTAGAGAGATCCCTCTCATGCTCAGTAGGACTATTTACTGAGCTGAAGTGGTTTGAGGTTACCCTTCTCGATTTCCTTTTCAGCCTATGAGATTGTAAGGACTAATAGGAGGAAATATAAAATTCTCTAGAAAGTACCATAATATCAACCTAATTATGGGGTAATATCTATTGAATAGTCCAATGATTTCCATTCCAATGGGTGGTGTTGATGTTGTACTAAGAGTCCAATAGTTAAAATATTTGGGGATGATAGTTTTTAATTTTCAAGAACTTTTCTTGAATTTTTTTTTGGAAGGAAAGGAAGTGGAATTAAGGGGTATCACAGGGAAACCGAGAAAGATAATTAGCTCTAATGGCATGACAAAGCTTCTGAAGAAAGAACAACGGGGCATAATTGCACAATTATGCTCACTGGAGGTTCAAACATTGAAATCATCTATTTCTCTAGATCTCCAAAAAGTCTTGGACAGTCATTCCAAGGTATTTAAGACTTCCAAAGGCCCCCCACATATTTGTGATCATGATCATTCTATTCATTTAATTCCAGGAAGTGTTCCTCCAAACATCAGGCCTTACAGATATCCCTATGCCCAAAAGAGTGAAATTGAACGTACGATTGCGTAAATGCTAGAGGTTGGTATAATTCAACCTAGTCAAAGTTATTTCTTTGCTCCAGTAGTATTAGTGCACAAGAAGGATGGATCATGGCATATGTGTCAAGATTATAAGGAAATCAACAATCTCACTATCAAAGATAAATTTCCCATTCCTCTCATTGATGAATTGTTGGATGAATTACATGGAGTAATTTACTTCACCAAGATGAATCTTCATTCAGGATATCATCAAATTAGAATGAAGATGAAGGACATTTTGAAAACAACATTCAAAACTCATGAGGGTCATTATGAATTTTGGGTCATGCCTTTTGGCCTTGCTAATGCACCTTCCACATTTCAAGGTTTGATGAATTCCATTTTCAAGCCCTTCCTTAGAAAATATATGTTAGTATTTTTTGATGATATACTAATCAACAACAAGTCTTGGAAGGATCATGTTCAACATGTTGATAGGGTGCTCAAACGATTGGAGGAGAAACAATTATATGCAAAAACATCCAAATGTTTCTTTGGAGCATAAGAGGTGTAATATTTGGGTCATATTGTATCTCATGAGGGTGTTAAGGTAGACCCTAACAAAATTAAATCCATTAGGGAATGGAAAATTCCCACAACCATAAAATCATCTTCGAGTATTTCTTGGGTTGATAGGGTATTATCACAATTTTGTTAAGAATTATGGGAGAATAGCAACACCTCTAACAACATTACTGAAGAAATATGCATTTTCTTGGACTCCAGAAGCAACTAAGGCGTTTGAACATCTTAAAGAGGAAATGTGCCAAGCAATGGTCTTAGCTACGCAAACTTCACAAAAACTTGTATTGTGGAATGTGATGCCTCAATAAATGGAATTGATGTTGGTTTGATGCAATAAGGAAGACAAATTTCTTTTGAAATTCATCCAATCAAAGGAAAGTATTTACACAAACCTATTTATGAGAAGGAAATGTTGGAAATACTACATGCACTAAAGCAATGGAGACCTTACCTAATTGGAAGACACTTTAAGGTGAAAACAGATCATGATAGTATTAAATACTTTTTGGAACAAATATTATCTTCAGAAGAGAAACAAAAATGGGTCACAAAGATGTTGGGTTATGACTTTAAAATCATATACAAAAGGGAAGCCAAATGTTGTTGTAGATGCACTCTCAAGAAAGGATGAGGATGTGGAAGCATTTCTTTGAGCCATTTCTATTATCCAACCTCATTGGATAACCGAAGCAAGGGATGAATGGAAGAATGACGAAGAGGTGTGGAAACTCATTCAATAGTTGCAACAAGATCCCAATACATTTGATGCATTTAGCTGGAGATATGATTCATTATGGTACAATGATCACTTATATATTTGTAATAATTCCAAACTTAAGCAAAATATTCTTTTGGAATTGCACACCTCTCCCTTAGGAGAGAACTCAAGTTTTTTAAAAACTTACCACAGGGTCATGAAGCATTTTTTTTTTTGGAATGGCCTTAAATTTCATATTCAGAAGTTTGTGGCATAATGTTTTGATAACAAAATAAAGTTGAGACAATTAAGACCTCCAGTCTGTTACAACCTTTAACCATTCCAAGTTAGTGTTGGGAGGAGGTCACAATGAATTTTATCACACGTTTACCCAAGTCTAAAGGAAAGAGTGTCATCATGGTGGTAGTTGATAGAATTACCAAGTATACACCTTTTTGTTCATTATCTCATCCTTTTAAAGACAATACAGTTACTACTGCATTTATGGAAACAATTCAAAAGCTACATGGAAACCCAAATATTATTGTAAGTGACAAAGATCCCATTTTCATTGGAATTTTTTGGACGAAATTATTTTATTGTCTTGGTATTCAATTAGCTTATAAATCATATTATCATCCTCAATCTAACAGGAAAACTGAGATAGTGAACAAATGTTTGGACGAATATCTTCGTTTCTTTGTATTTGATAAACAAACACAATGGGTCAAGTGGTTACCTCTAGCTGAATGGTGGTATAACACTTCCTTCCATACTACAACAAAAATGACCCCATTTATGGCACTTTATGGATATCATCCACCATCTATCACATCATCTTTAAGAGAAAATTCTAAGGTTCAAGCAGTGGAAGATCACATCGAGCATCCACAACAAATTCTACAACTCTTAAAGGATAACCTCACTCTAGCGCGGAATCAAATGAAACAACAGGAAGATCAGAATCACAGTGAAATAAGTTTTGATGTTGGCGGCTGAATATTTTTATGGCTACAACCATACAAACAAATTTCCCTCAAGAAAGCTAAGAAGGATAATAAATTATCACCCAAGTACTATGGTCCTTACAAGGTGTTGCAAAAGATTGGTACTATGGCATACAAATTGGAGTTGCTTGCATCTTCCTGAGTACACCCAATTTTCCATGTTTCATGCTTAAAGAAGGTTATCAATGACAAGATCCTAGTTCAAATAGTGTTTCCAAAACAAGACGACGAAGAAAAAATCATATTTGAGCTTGAAGCAGTCACGAAAATAAGAATCCGATAACTATGAAATCAATCAATTTCAGAGTATCTCACTAAGTGGAAGAACTTACCTGATGAAGATTCCAAATGGGAGGATGAGAATTTCATACAGAAGCATCTAGAAATACTCAAGCATTGAGGACAACACTTTTTTGAAGGAGAGGGACATGTTATGTCCTTATAATACTAGTGTATTCCCCTTATTGTTATTGTTAGTGTAGCCCCATATTGTTATTGTTGTGCCCATGTATTCCCCATGTTGTTATTATTGTGCCCCATAGAAGCCCACTATTGTTATTGTTGTGCCCTTACATTATTATTGTTATGTAGGCTCTGGTTATATAGTGGCCCCTTAGACTCTTATATATACCAAGGAGGTCTTATCATTTGTATCATCCAAAAATTGTTTATTTATGTAATGTAAGGGAGGTTGTCCCTTCGAAGAGGCTAATTTTTAAGTCGTTGATCTATCTTATCTTCTATTTTGTGAGTTGGTCCCATAACATAGTTGGAGCAACAAAAGAAAGTTAGTCTATTCATAGGTTTTCTAAAATCCAAATTGACCAGTTGTAGGGTTTGATAAATACAACTCCTTTAACATCCTTTATTTTAAAGCATAATTTTACACCAAAAAGACATGCCCTTTATATGACAGAGTACCTTGATAAAAAGTACAACTGTTAGGGGATTGAGGTTCTCCTAAAGTCTTTGGATGATTTGAACCATTGTCTCAATTTCCAACCATTCTTGTTGAGCATTTGCAAGCTAATCTAGCACAAATAAGGATAACACAAAAAGGGACCCTTTCTCCTAATATTTCCTAGACAAGGCATTAGCCACCACATTCTCTTTGACCTTCTTATATATGATCTGATAATCATACCCAAGCATGTTAATGACCCACTTATGTTGCTCTTGAGACAACATTTATTTTAGAAAATACTTCAAACTTTCATGCTTTGTCTTAATCCAAAAGTACCTCCAATGAGATATCAGAATCAAGTATCAACTAAATGAAGGATGGTCAACCTCTCTTTTTATAAATTGACTTCCCCAAATTTAATGTGTCAAAAATATTTATAGGTGATTACTAAGGGGTACCCCTCTTACATTAGAATGGATTTAAGACCTCTACTCAAACTGCTACATTCTAAGACAAAATTCTTAGTGAAATCAAGATGACTAAGATGGGTGTAGTACACATGGCTTTCTTTAAAGTTGGAAAGGCCTACTCAATAGTATTGTTCCATATAAAGGTAGTCACAGTAAAGGGCATTGTGTTTCACCCATAATTCTTCACAAACTTCCTATAGTGGTGCATAAGTTTTAAGAAACCACATAATATTTTTAGATCTTGGGGCATGGACGATTTTTCATATCCATAAAAAAGTTTCTTTGGATCCACACGCATACTATCTTGACCAATAAATGGTACCCAAGTATTCAACCTTTGAAGCATAAAAAACACATGCAAAACATTGAGGAGCAACTCGTTGTCCTAGAGGAGTTGCAAAACTTCACCAACATACTCCACATGTGATTCCCAATTTTTGTTATAAATTGAGATATCATCAAATATTACAAGCACAAAATTGTGCAATAAAGGGATAAGAAGCTTCTTCATGAGGGATTTAAAAGGTGGCTATGGAATTTACTAAAATATTATAATGCCCTTCATGTGTGCGGAATTATATCTTTTGAATGTCCAATTCCTTCATTCAAATTTGGTAATATCCCAATTGAATCTCTAGTTTAATGAAGAACTTGGCACCATAAAGGCCGTACAAAATATTATCAATAACTAGAATGGGAAATTTGATTTTGATGGTCAACTTATAGAGAGCATGGAAGTTGGGAAAATAATGCCAATTTCTCTCTTCCTTTTGCAACATGACCATGAGTGATGAGTTAGTGTTAGTACTAGGATGGATGATGTTGGCCTCCAACATTCTTGAATAATATTTAAAATTTCATTATTTTGTGTAAAAGGGTGTTAGCCTCATTCTCAGATAAAACAATCAATAAGTCCAAAATATTCAAAATAATTAAAAATGTAAATCTTGGATCAATTCCTACTTTCTATTCTAGAATGTGGCTGTTCCTCAAACTTGGGAGTTTGTTTAGGTCTAGTTGGTTGAGAGATTCTCTCCAACTAATTAGGCTCCTAGATTAGTGTGTGGTTGAGATATTCACTCAACCAAAGTGATTGTGTCCAAGAAAGACTCACCATATTGAGACGTATTCTTGATGTATTTATATTGTATGATTATCATTATTTAGTGGGTGTGCGAGAAATACAATACATTGAGGCTTGAGAAGCCTTTTCCACCAAATTTTGTCTCTGATATTATTTTGTTTTTTAATTTAATATTCTTGATTTGGTATCGGAACAAGAGTAGTGAAGTGGCTGGAGCTGTACAATGGTGTTCTTATGTGAGAATTATACTCCATTGGTTCCCCAATATTCCATGGGACCATCAACTTCTTTTTGGTATAGTAACAATATCTGCGCCCACATTGTACATAGATCTGCCCATATATCGGTAAACTAAATTCACTACGATGCATTTATTATTTGGTATGAACCATGGTCACATGTCATATGCTCGTGAAAATTCCCACGTCGCTTGCAACATTTTTATGTATAACTGAAGTCACATGGCCATTGAAGCAAAGTCGAGGTAGCATTAATTTCCTTTGGGAAGCTCGACAGGCTTGAATGGGAATCCGAACAACCTCCTGTTGTTTCGATTCGGTCACAACAAGAGGATTATAAAATGCCAAACTCCAATTGTAATAACCACCCAGATTTGATGGCATGCCTACTCCTTTTCCTTTGCTTATAACTATCCTCGACCTTAACTAATTTTCCTTGCCACGCACTTTGTTCCCTTATGAAGAGCCTCAACTTTCAGTCCAAAGTCCAGGAAGGTTGATATTGGATCAAATTGTGAACCTCGAGGTCCAGTGGAGTTGGTAACCATGCGAAATCCTACTTGAAGAATTCGCCAAAGTGATGCTCATGCTGAGGTAGAAGGAATGTCTATGACTTCAACAGTTGGAAGCAATTGAGAACAGTTTGGTGAAGCCATGAAGAGCCATCATATGCAATCAGAATTTTGAAGGAGTTTTTTTGTGAAAAACATAAGCCTGTAGACCGATTTCTTATTATATCTCCAAGCCGAGTCCATTCTTCTATGCAAGCGACGTTTATTGACAATCAGGGCGCCAAATTCCTCTGATTTTATTTGAGCTTGAATTCATGAATGCACTAGGAGCCAAGTTCTGAAAGTTGTTCCAGGAATTCTTTCCCTGTGGTTTTGCCAAAGAGAAGGTGAAACAGGGCTTCCAGTATCAGAAGTATTCAATTTATGAATTTCTTGACTCCCAACTCCTTTCTTCTCAAATATTTACATGGTTTTTTTTGCTTGCTAGCCTTCACAATAGTAGAGGTATTTTTCTTAATTTGTAAATTGGGGGTTCTTCCACTGGTTTCTACCGTAGAAACACTACATGGACGATTGGGATTTTCATTTTCATAATGTTCATGATATTTGAAAGTTGTCGAATGAAGCTTATTTCTATCCAATGACGATGACTTCTTGACATTTCTTGATGCATTTTCCTTCTCTTATCAACACTCTCTCCACCCCCACTTCTTCCACGCTCTATCCTCTTCCCATGATTTTCCTTCAGTACCCCCCTCCTCTTCACTTCCCATTTCAAAATCGATGAATAGATTATCAATGCTATTACATGCTCTTTTCTTCAACAACCTTCCTATATTTTGTATGAATATACTATATTCACTTGTTGCAGACGGGGAAGATATGCGACCGCTATTATATGATACTTATTGAATTGTAGACACAGACATTTGCCTCCATACTCAGCTTTGATTCACACCACACCGTTTTTTATTTTCTTGAAGTTCGCTTCACTCCTCAAGCACTGACTGTGTCATCGCTGCTCTCTACTGTGAACCATCAGGAATTCTTCACAATCTTCACAGGTGAAACATTGATCGAGTAACGAGTCTACCCCTGCATGTAAGAAGGCTCATCCTCATTCAACTCGATCTTGAGCTTCTCCTCACCAGTACCCTCGTCATGGTAAGCATTCCATTTCCATCTTCGTCATACATAGGATATTCCCTCACATCCATGACCCCAGATGCAACCAGTTGCTTTGCTTCCCACTCCTCAGGAGAGCTCATTCTCTTCAGGAGCCTCCAGGAAGGCATAATTCCCTCCTCATCCACAATGGTGATACCTGAAAGTCCAAACCTCTTTGTGGGAGGCAAAATTATTTGTGAAGATTTTTGACTTTGATGCTTAGTCTTTTCAAATCACAGGCTAACCTTGAATTTCAATCAAATTCTCGATTTTCAAAGATCAGGTAGTATTTTTTTCATTTTAAGTCATTGAAGGGTGAGTTGTATTATAATGGGTTTGAAAAGTTTGAAGTTGCTTTTATAAAAAGGAGTAATAGGTGGACTTCATTTATCTTTTGAGAGATAAAATGTTTGTATGGAGGGATAAGAGTTTTCATAAAAGTTAAAAAAAACAAAATTTGTAATAGTGAGGGTATATTTTGTATTTGGAGTGATAAGTGATTTTGGAATGATAAGCGTAAATAATTTGTTATGTTGGAGTAATTTGTAAGCAAATTTTCTTTTAAGGGAAAGTCATTATTGTTTTACTTTGAGAAAGGGTGAGTTGAATCATTAAATTCAAGATTGTAATCAAATTTTGGGGTGTATTATCGGTGGTATCCGATATCCTCATCCTATTGAAACAAAAGTCAAGTGAGCGTGAAATTCAAGCGGCGATCAAGTGAGAAAGTACAAATGAGCGTGTTAAAGACCAAAATGGGCAAAGGAGGAAAATGCCTTCAAAGTGCAAAGCTAGAAATTAAAGAATTGAAAAAGTGTAATGATGAATTGCACAACAAAATCAAAGTACTTGAGTGGAAGTTAAAGCAAAATCAAAACATAATTAATCAAATGACTATCACATTAGAAGCAACAAAAGATCTTAAAAATGAGCTAGATATGAAAGAACAACTCATTAATGCACTCCAAATAAAATTAAGTGAAAAACAAGATCTACTTGATGGATGATGTACAAAAAAGATAGATGCAGCATGTGACACAGAATACCTCATCGAAACAACAAATGCAATTTGTGAAACAAATGATCTAATACACCAAGTTGATAAAATTTGTGACACAAATGATCTAATCCACTAGGTTGATGAAAGTTGTGACACTAATGATCTCATCCAACAAGTTGTGCTACTAAATGATGCAACTAGTAGTACTGAAGATCTAATTGAAAAGTTTGATGCAACATGTGATACAAATGAATTGTTAATAGAGATGATTGATGCTCAGTGTGATACAAATGACTTAATGAATGTCAGCAGTAGCAACAAGTCTGAAGAACAACACAAAAATTTCCAAGAAGGTGATTAGACCTTGGGAAGAAATTTCTTTCAACAAAGATCTACATGGCTTAGGATAGAACAAATAAAATAATTTTTATGTTCTAGATTTCTCAAAACCAGTTCAGTTTGAAAGTGCAGGTTTTCTAGAAAATGCTCAGAATCTTGTTATGTGTAACCATTGTAAGAGAAATGGCCATATGGAGAGTAAATGTTTCGACCTCCATCCTTGTATTCATTGTGGGAAGACAAATCATCTATTAGAGAAATGTTGAATATAGAAGAAGACTAAAATGACAGTTAATTATGATTGGATAAACCATTGGAGATGAGATCTAGAAATAAAGAAACTGCATAATTCTTACAATCTACTTAAGACTAAGGTAAAGATAAAGTTTTCCAAAAAGAGAAACTCTCCTACACCTTAAGAGGGGGAGTTCAAAAATAAAATGTAGAATATTGTCTCTCCTTTCAGTTGACAAAGGAGGGAAATGATAATGGAATTGAAGATGGTTTTCAGACTAAAAGTTTCGAAAACATCAACAAATCAGCTAATGGGCATCATAAAAGCAACCAGTGGGCATCAACAAATCAGCCAGTGGGCATCGTCAAATTTTTCAGTGGGAAAGCGATTGGGAATCTCAACTTCAAAAAATATGTCAGTGGCATCATCAAAATTTTGTCAGTGGAAAAGCGATTGGGAATCTAAACTTCATCAAATATGCTAGTGGGCTCATCAAAATTTTGTTAGTAGAAAAGTGATTGGGATGCTGATTGAGAGCATTTGTGGACATTATTTTGTTCACTTTGATGGTCATTAGACGAAGCAAAGGATAGATGGATCCTTTTGCATTGCAGCTTGGAATTTGATGGACTTGTCAAGCATTTTCAGAGTTGTATCAGACTTGCAGATAATTCACTTCTCTTAGTGTGCTCTCTTCAGATTGGAGTTTTCGACATCCAGTTTTGGCTGTTTTTCAAGTAGTTCTTCATTGAGGATCGACTCAATAGTTTTAGCATGAAGACTTGGAGATGGTACCAGGTTATTACTTTGGACTTATGATTGAGGGGGGGAATATCAGCCTCACTCTCACATAAAACAATCAATAAGTCCAAAATTTTCAAAATAATAAAAAATGTAAATCTTGGATTAATTCTTACTTATCTATTCTAGAATGTGACTGTTCCTCAAACTTAGGAGTTTGTTTAGGTATAGTTGGTTGAGAGATTCTCTCCAACTAGTTAGGCTCCTAGATTAGTGTGTGGTTGAGTTATTCACTCAACCAAAGTGATTGTGTCTAAGATAGACGCACTATCTTGAGACATATTCTTGATGTATTTATATTGTATGATTATCATTATTTAGTGGGTGTGAGAGAAATACAATACATTGAGGCTTGAGAAGCCTTTTCCGCCAAAGTTTGTCTCTGATATCTATATATATATATATAATTTTATATTCTTTAAAGGGTACCTAGAAGGACACACATTAGGTGGTTGAATTCCTAGAATAAGAGGAATACCATGATCATGCTCACCACATGAAGGGGGTAAGGCAATGAATGTTTCAAATATATGTTGATGTTTAATCAAGAAAATATAGACATTAGGGTGAATTCCTATGATAGGTTGTCCATAACTTAAATGGCATTGAATTAAGCAACAATAAATTAGTGGTCTTTCTTCAAAATCTTCTCCATGTACTGAAAGTTGATAATTGTGGAGGAGTCATATTTGAGACCCTTAAGTGTATGTATATGACCCTCATTAGTGAAGCCCATCTATATTCCTTGAAATTCATGGTTATTGGACCCAAACTAGGTAACCATTCTATGACAATAACGACATCACAATCTTCCATTTCAATAGAAAACATGTGAGATTTAATTTGCAGTCCCCCACTTGAAGTTTCACATTTTCATATTTGCCACCACATTTTAAGTTTAATTTAAATATTTTGTTTTAGTTTATTTTTTATATAGATGGGTTAGTAAGTTAATGTCATAGTGGATTTTTTTATAGTTGTTGAAATCTAGTAATACAAAAAGTTAGAGTTTCCACTGGGCTAACATTTTAATTGACTATTTGATGACCTAGCTCAATTCAAAATTGGGAAAAAACCCTGAGGGCATTGTTCCACTATGAATGTATCTTGGATCATGGTAAAAGTCTATGCATGCAAATTTTTTTGCTAGATTCTTATTATAATTGTGGTTGGAAATATGGTAACTTTGCTACAAAATTAGCTTACCCAACTTTTAGAGGGAGTTGCCAATTTGTTTAACACATAAATTTTATGGATTGAATGATAGTTTGCCCATCATTTTTCCTTTGTAGGCATGTTGCATTTAGTATTTTCCCCATATAGGCATTAAACTATAATATGTATCCAATTGTTGTTGTTGTGGCATTTCCTAAACCATTGTACATGCTACCCTTGGCATTTTGGTTGAGTTGTATGACTCTCTCTCTCTCTCTCTCTCTCTCTCTCTCACGCACACACACACACACACACACCTCTTGGTTTCACTCTAAAACCCAATGTTATGGTAAAGTTTATTAGGGATGACATTTAACAAGGATTAAAAATCACATTTATTTATGATGCAATAAGTGGATTTCCAGGGGGCATGCTAGTTCTTGTAAAAATCTATATTAGAGGTAATTCCAAATTTTTGGCACACTTTAGCTCGCCTCTCAAAAGAGTTCTAGAAAGGATAAGGATTAGTATTTTTAACTTCTATGGAAAGGAAGCAATGAATATAGGGGATAACTCCTAGCTAGATGGAAATTAATAACTACACCTAAATATCGGGGGGGGGTAAGGGCTTATATATATTCACTTGTTTGGTCAATCCTTAGCTACAAAGTCCCTACGAAATTCACTTATATAAGATAGTCTTCGGATGAGAATCATCAGACATAAAAACATTGCACCAAATTCAACCTTTGACTACATAAGAATGGAGAGGAAAAGTATCCAAAAATGTGTCAAAGTAATGGAAAGCCATGACATTACCCTTCCCTATGAATAGTAAGTACTTGACATGGGAAGTTGGAAATGGGAACAAGGAAGGATAGTGGCTGAAGCAATCATGGGGGATGGCTAGGAGATATTTCATACTAAAAATCTAGTCTTAACATTGTAGGAGTTGGGGAAGTTTATGCTAAATATGGTAAACAATCTAATGAAAACTATTCTATGGTCCCAATATTGGTTACTAACTTAGGAATTAGGAATAATTGATGAGATGAGTCAAGGATTGGATAACCTTTCTCACTTAACTAAGAATAGCCCATGTAAGATTGAGAAGAGATTCTAATGAATTAGTATGGGAAATGAGCAAGACTAGGGGTAATTACACTATGAAGCTTGGATATCTATCTTTGAACAATATGATTTTCCCTAGAAGGTGTTCATTGTGTACGTGATAGCCCCAAGTAGTTATATTTATGTATGCAATATAAACATTATGATAAAATAAATTGTGTTAAGTAATGGTACACAAATTATAGAGGGTTGGGGTGATTATTTCTAGAAAAGAATATTGCTATGCAGAAAATCCACTGAAGAATATGAGGAGGCACATAAGAGGAATATGAAGAGATGTCAGAAAATAATAATAAAAGACATTTAAGAAACATTGGAGGGGATTTTTTCCTATAGAATTTTCGAATTCCAAGAGATATTGAATAACATAGAGGAAGTAGTTCTTTCAGTTGGCAAGGAATCAATAAGAGATCCTAGGTGTGGAACTAATTACCTCTCGAGTCCTTGTTCCTAGAGGGTGGAGATGGTATTTCTTTGGAAATCCCAATGATTCAAGGTGGAGGAATTGGTCCTAGAAAATACATGGAGGATTTTTGAATGTTTCCTGGTTGTCTTTTGATTTTATTGTGAGTTCTAAAATCCCTGGTTTTTGGGTGGAACCACAATGTGTGTGTTTTGAATGGGTGGAGACCATTGGTCTCTGGAATCCCTATGCATGGTGTTGATTTTCAATTCAATTGGTGGGTGGATATGGATGGTTCTTTGGAGTCCCTGGTCCAACTGATGGTTGTGTTTATGTCATGAGCAAAAGATGCCTCAAACTTTGGAATCCGGTTGGGGAGTGACAACTACAAGTGAGACTTGGTTGTAGTTGTCTATGGTTGGGTGGAGAGTCATATTCCCAGACTAAGTTTCCCACCAGTTTTTGAGATAAGTATCTCTCATGTTCTCAAGAAATCAATTTCTTTTATACAGATGTACACATATATATGTGCTTATTACATTACTAGTCTGAAATGAATTTCATTGATAACATGGTTCATGATTTCTTTAGTTTATGAATTAACCAATGTGTTGTTGTTACTGTGTAACAAGTACTGAAACAACATGTGGTATAAATTTTTGAATACTTGTGATAACTAGCATGTAATATTCTTTATTGCAGTGATATAAAATACATGACTGTGCAAGTTAATATGTGCATGTGGATATGTAGGGATCAATGAGTACAATCACTTTCATTTTTGTTATAGCTTTTCTTCTATAGAGTTTCAGAAGGAAAATTTGTCCATATTGAGGGCAAATCCCACTTATAATGTGGTTAAAAGTCCAGATATTGGCTCACAATATTTTAGGAAGTATGATAGGAGTAAGATGAACTTCCTGAATGCATCTTTAAACAGGTCATGTTAGCTTTTCTGCCATAACTTTTCTTTTATAGATTTTTAGAAGCTGAAAATTTTTACACATTGAGGGGAAATCTCGCTGATAATGTGGTTAAAATATCATATATTGGGTCACAATATTTTAGGAGATATGATTAGAGGAAGTCGAGCCTCCCAAATGCTCCTAAAATTAGGCATCAAACATGTCATGTTGGAATTTATGTTATAATTTTTCCTCTGGGTAGTCTCACGAGTTGAAAAATTTTCCATAGTAAGGGGAAACCCCACTGATAATGTGGTAAACATTTCAGATATTGGGTAGCTATATTTTAGGATATATGACTAGTGGAAGTTGAGATTCGTAAATGCTCCTCGAATTGTTTACCAAATAGGATTGCAATGGTATTTTTGCTATAACTTTTCATCTATGAGGTTCCAAAAGTTGAAACTTGAATCATAGTGAGGGAAACTCCAAATGATCTTTTGGTTCATTTTCCATAGCTTGTGCTGCTACAATTTATGATATATGCACGAAATCATTCGCTATATTAGTTTGCATGCAAAGTGCTTGATGATGTGTTTAAATGGTTCGATGATTCATTGCATACAAATTGTTTGATAAAATGCCCTAATGGGTATATTGTTTATGGTTGTGGATAATATTTTTGTAGCTGATATGTGTTTATTTTCATGCAAAGAGTTTGTTATATTAGTTTGCATGCAAAGTGTTTGAAGAAATTCTTAAATGCAAATGTAATAGTATAATGATTGTTTGAAGAAAATATAATAGTATAGTAATTGTTTGAAGAAAATGTTATTTTGTGGATAAGATAGTATTGCTATGTGATAATATTGTTGTAGCTAATTTATGCCTATTTGCATATAAATAATTTGAAAAGTTGCATACAAGGAATTTGAAATGTTGCATGCAAATAAATGAAAAAGGTGGTATGATTATGTGGCATGTTTTTAGTTAGTATGTTACAAGTGGAATAAGTGAAATGTTTTTGATTTAATCTCATACAAAATGTTTAACAAAATATTTACAAGAGAAAATCTATTCAATTATTTGTATACAAATTTTTTTTGATGAAAGGTTTACTTACAAAGTGCTTTACAAAATGCATGAGAAATGAAAATCAAGTTTTCGTAAGTGTTGCTAAATTTAGTAGAGATGCATGACAAGTGATCTCATGTGATCTAGGAGGGATTTGTAGGGAATCTCTATTCATTTGATATGTTTATAAATGCAACTTTGATTTTGCATTGTTAACTTTGGATACCCCATTTCCATAATTGAACATTGGAGATTGGGTCATTATAGTAGCTGCTCCTTCTACCTCAGTGTGGACTATGGGTGGTAAGGGGGTATGTTTACTTTGTAATGCAAATGAGGAAACTACTACTTACATTTTCTTTCATTTTCCATTCACTATTCAGTTATGGAAGGATTTGGAAACTTGGTTTTCAGGATTTGTGGCATAAAGAGACTATGGATATGAATTTCCAAGAGTGTCTTATAAGAAGAAAGTTGAAGTCTTTTAGCTTAGTTTCTGTCTTATTAAATTGGGGAATAATGCTACCTCACAACTTTAGTATATTTGGAGATAATTCATGTTGAAAAATGTGCAACAAGAAATGATAAATTTAGAAAGTGCTAAAAATAGATTTGCTAAAAATAGCAGTTTGGCCACCTTGGGTGAGAGGTGAAACTACTAAAAATAAAAACTTCTAAAAATAACATTTCTGGGTCCCTTCTTGTTTTTAGCAATCCCTGGTCTAACTATAGGAAGTAAAAACGAATTTGGTCGTACCAACAGTTTAAAATATTAATTAATTAATCTCCATGAGTTAATTAGTTATGGAAAATTAAACTGAAGTCTTTGTGAGATCATGCAATTATCTTCTCTCTTGATTTAGGAATTTATCCCCTGATTAAAGGAGATAAGGTTCAGTTCTATATTGAGAGGATCAGTTGACTTAGTTTAACTTAATCAAGTCCAGTTAGATTAATTTAACAGGTTGTTAAATTAATGAGATATAGTTTGTTGATGCTTGCATGCATGTGACAGCTATTATTTTTAGATAACCAAGTATTCTCTCATGAATAACTAATGCATGGCAGTTCAGACAAAGACCCAGTTGAGATCAGATGAAGGACAGTGTACTATCAGATGCTAGGATATTTCTAGTAAGTATTCCTTGCATGAGGAAGGAATCTATTTTCTTCTATGACTACGTAGTTGGACTTGAGGTGACAACATGTATGATTAGGCCAATTTACAGCCTATATATTGAGGCCTAGATAGTCCATGATTTTAATCTTCTGATTACAGAGAGAGCAGGATAGCTATTGAGCTGATTCTTTTTGCATGTCATTGAGGATCTCCACTTGATTGATAATACAGTGTTGGGGTTTTATGCTGGTGCTTTCCCCAGTGATATATTCTGTGTTATGTGTGATTGGTTCCTTCTTATCAGTGATATTTGTTCAATTGATCTTGCTCAATTTGATTAAGCTTCCACTAAATTGGTTGTAGAAGGAGATCAAGTATTTTGCTTTAGTATATTGCATTATCAGGTGATCCATAGTGGGAATTTCTACATGGTATCAGAGCACATGTGATCAAGGAAGAAAAATATAGAAGAAGGAATTCGAAGTTTATTATTCGGGATATAGATCTCAAGTTCTTATCACATCCATTTCACTGATGGCTTTCTATGGTTTGAGGCTTGAGTATGCCCTTGATGGTAGCTCAAACTATATAGCTTGGAAGGATCGCATGGAGGCAATATTGGAAGATAACGGCCTTAAGGACTTCATTGATCAAGAAGTCCCTAAGCCTACTGATGCTACTCAACTGGTGGAATGGAAGAAGCGTGTGGATAGAGCTAAGAGAATTCTCTTGGAAGGAGTGCGAGATCACATTGTCTTGAGCCTCCATGGGAAGGAGACTCTGCATGCACTGTGGAAAACATTGAAAGATTTATATCAGAATAGCAGTGATCATAGGAAGCTGGCACTGAAGGACAAACTTCGAAAGATAAAGTGTGAAAAGGATGAGACAATCTCTATGTATCTGACCAAGCTCACCTCATGCAGGGATGAGCTTGCAAGTGTAGGGGTTGTGACAAGTGATGATGATATGGTGAGTCTAGCACTCCTTGGCCTTCCTAAGAGCTCGCATAGCTATCAGGATTCGGTTAAGGGAAGGGAGAAACTGCTAGATTGGGAACAACTATGGTCGGATTTGATGCAGGAGGAGATTAGACGGAGCACCAAAGGCGGTTCTTCATCCATGGAAGATGAGGAGAACTGTGCCTTAGGAAGTAAGGCAAAGAAGGGGAGGGAGAAGGTTTCTATTTCTGAATCCAATTCTTCCAATGGTGGGAAGAAGGTTGACAAATTGAAAGTGTGATGCTTTCGTTGTCATGAGGTGGGCCATTATGCTACAAATTGTCCACAAAGGAAATCCAAGAAGGGATCTGGGGAAGGATCTGAAGGTGAGGCACTTGCTTCACAGTTTGAGTTGGATTTCACACTCTTCGCATGCATGGTTTCATCCATGGTGGGAAGTGGTTGGTTTCTTGACAGTGGAGCTTCTTTCCACATGACCGGCGACAAGAGTTTATTCAGTACTTTGGAGGAGAAAGATCTCCAGATACTCATAGTGATGAGTAATGATGAAAAGTATAGTGTCTTAGGTGTAGGCACAATTATTTTTCAAAGGGAGCATTGTCATGAAACCAGCTCAAGAAAAGATAGAAAAGATAGATCAACGCCTTAGAATTCAGCCTCTTCGAGGGGGAAACCTCCTTTACATTACATAAATGAACAATTCTTGGATGATACAAATGACAAAACCTCCTTTCTATATATAGGAGTCTAAGGAGTCACAATATAATCCAGCCGACCTAACAATAATAATATAAAGCCACAAAAATAACAATAGAGGGATTCTATGGGGCACAAAAATAACAATATGGGGGTAATAGGGGCACAACAATATAAATAAGGGGTATAACTACAATAGTAATGGGGTAATCACTAGTATTATAGGGACCCAACATGCCCCTCTCCTTCAAAAAAGTGTTGTCCTCAACGCTTGAGTAGTTCTGGATACTTCTGCATAAAATTCTCATCCTCCCATGTGGAATCTTCAGCGGATAAGTTCTTCCACTTGATAAGATACTCTGAAATTGATCGATTTCGTAGCTGTCGAGTTCTTGTTTCTGTGACTGCTTCCGGTTCCAATATAATTTTTCCTTCCTCGTCAAGTTCTGGCAATATTGTTTGAATTGGGAGCTTGTCACCTATAACCTTCTTTAAACATGAAACATGGAAAACTGGGTGCAATCGAGAAGCTGCAGGAAGCTCCAATTTGTATGCCATAGTACCAATCTTTTGCAACACCTTGTACGGACCATAATACTTTGGTGATAATTTATTATCCTTCTTAGCTTGCTTTAGGGACATTTGCTTATATGGTTGTAGCCGTAGGAATACCCAATCACCTACATCAAAACTTCTTTCACTGCGATGTTGATCTGCCTGTTGTTTCATTCTATTTTGTGCCAACACGAGGTTATCCTTTAAGAGTTGGAGGACTTGTTGTTGATGTTCGATGTGATGTTCCACTGCCTGAACCTTAGAATTTTCTCTTAAATATGATGTGATGGATGGTGGTTGATACCCATAAAGTGCCATAAATGGGGTCATTTTTGTTGCTGTATGGAAGGAAGTGTTATACCACCATTCAGCCAGAGGCAACCATTTGACCCATTGTGTCTGTTTATCAGATACAAAGCAACGAAGATATCCTTCCAAACATTTGTTTACTATCTCAGTTTGCCCATCAGATTGAGGATGATAAGATGAGCTATGAGCTAACTGAGTACCAAGACAAGAAAATAATTTTGTCCAAAAATTTCCAGTGAAAATGGGATCTCTGTCACTTACAATAATCTTTGGGTTTCCATGTAGCTTTTGAACTGTTTCCATAAATGCAGTAGAAACTGTACTGGCTTTAAATGGATGTGATAATGCACAAAAGTGTGCATACTTGGTAAGTCTGTCAACTACCACCATGATGACACTCTTTCCCTCAGACTTGGGTAAACCTGTGATAAAATCCATTGAAACCTCCTCCCAACGTTGGCTTGGAATGGATAAAGGTTGTAATAGACCCGGTGTCTTAATTGTTTCAACTTTATTTTGCTGGCAAACCAAACATTCCGCCACAAACTTTTGAATATCTGATTTAAGGCCATCCCAAAAAAATTCCTTCTTAACCCTGTGGTAAGTTTTTAAAAATCCTGAGTGCCCTCCTAAGGGAGAAGTGTGCAATTCCATAAGAATCTTTTGTTTTAGCTGGGAATTCTTACAGAGGTATAAGCGATCTTTGTACCATAACGAATCATTTTGCCAGCTAAATGTATCAGAAGTACTGGAATCTTGTTGTAGCTTTCGAATAAGTGCCCACACTTCTTCGTCATTCTTCCATTCCTCCCTTGCTTCGTTTATCCAATCTGGTTGGATAATAGAAATGGCACACAACAATGCTTCCACATCCTCATCCTTTCTTGAGAGTGCATCTGCCACCACATTTTGCTTCCCTTTTTTGTAGATGATTTCAAAGTCATAACCCAACATCTTTGTGACCCACTTTTGTTGCTCTTCAGAGGATAATCTTTGTTCTAAAAAGTATTTAAGGCTATCATGATCCGTTTTTACCTTGAAGTGTCTTCCCATTAGGTAGGGTCGCCATTTCTTAAGTGCATGGAGTATTGCCAACATTTCCTTCTCATAAATAGCTTTGCTTAAAAACTTTCCCTTGATTGGACGACTTTCAAAAGCAATGGGTCTTTCATCTTGCATTAGAACAGCACCAATTCCATTTCCTGAAGCATCACATTCCACAATAAAGGTTTTTGTGAAGTCCGGTGTAGCTAAGACCGGTGCTTGGCACATTGCCTCTTTAAGATGTTCAAAGGCCTTTGTTGCTTTCGGAGTCCATGAAAATGAATCTTTCTTCAATAATGTTGTTAGAGGTGCTGCTATTCTCCCATAATTCTTAACAAACTTGCGATAATACCCTGTCAACCCAAGAAATCCTCGCAGATGCTTTATGGATGTGGGGATTTTCCATTCCTTAATGGCTTTAATTTTGCTAGGGTCTACCTTAACTCCTTCATGAGATACAATATGACCCAAATATTCCACCTCCTGGACTCCAAAGAAACATTTGGATCTTTTTGCATATAATTGTTTCTCCTCCAATAGTTGTAGCACCCTGTCAACATGTTCAACATGATCCTTCCAAGACTTGCTGTAGATTAGTATATCATCAAAAAATACTAACACAAATTTTCTAAGGAATGGTTTGAAAATTGAATTCATCAAACCTTGAAATGTTGAAGGTGCATTGGTAAGGCCAAAAGGCATGACCAAAAATTCATAATGACCCTCATGAGTTCTAAATGCCGTTTTCGGAATGTCTTCAATCTTCATTCTGATTTGATGATATCCCGAACGAAGATCCAACTTGGTGAAGTAAATTGATCCATGCAATTCATCCAGTAATTCATCAATAACAGGAATGGGGAACTTATCTTTAATAGTGAGCTTGTTGAGCTCCCTATAATCCGGACACATGCGCCATGATCCATCCTTCTTGTGCACCAATACTACTGGAGCTGAGAAAGAACTTTGACTCGGTTGAATTATACCAGCCTCTAGCATTTCTGCAACCATACGTTCAATTTCACTTTTTTGGACATAGGGATATCTGTACGCCTGATGTTTGGAGGAACACTTCCTGGAATCAGATGAATAGCATGATCATGATCACGCATAGGTGGGAGACCTTTGGGAGTCTCAAATACCTTGGAATGATTGTCCAGGACTTTTTGGAGATCTGGAGAAATAGATGATTCCAATGTGGAAACATCTAGCGAACATAATTGTGCAATTACACCTCTTTGCTCCTTTTTTAGAAGCTTTGTCATGCCATTAGAGCTGATTATCTTTCCTGGTTTCCCTGCAATACCCCTTAATTCAACTTCCTTTCCTTCCGTAGAAAATTTGATGAAAAGTTCTTGAAAATTAAAAGCTATTGTACCCAAGGATTGTAGCCATTGGACTCCTAGTACAACATCAGCACCTCCCATTGGAATGGAAAGCATTGGGCTAGTCAATACATATTCTCCCATGGATAGCTTGATATTATGGCACTTTCCAGAGCAATTTATTGTTCCTCCATTTGCAATCATCACTTGACACTCTGGTGCTGGATATAGGAAGCAATTCAATTCTTTTGCTACCCTACAATGAATAAAATTGTGGGTGCTTCCTGAATCAATCAACACTATTACCTTTTTCTTCTTGATTTGTCCTTCTATCTTGATGGTTTGAGGAGTGGTAATTCCTGCCAATGCATTACAAGATATGGTCGGATTTATTTGTTCTTCATCTAGGCTTTGTTCCTGGAGTATATCTTCTTCTTTTGACCTTTCTTGCTCCTTTTCTTCTTCCTCTTCACAATCTATGTAGAATAATTTCTTCTCAGCACACTTATGACCTTTAGTGTATTTGCTATCACAACTGTAACAAAGCCCTTTTGCTCTTTTTTCTTCCAATTGTTGTGGTGTCAACCTTATAGGTTGTGGAAGACTAGGGGCAACAACACTTCCGTCTTTATAGTTGTGAGTGGTATGCTTCCTGGTTGCCATAATTTTGCTTTCCATTTTTCTTGCTAACCTGAATGCCTTCTCTAATGAATCAGGTTCCCAAAGGCGAACATCATGTTGGATATTATCCTTTAAAGACCCTATGAACACATCAATCCTATGCTCCTCTGGAATATCTTTTACCCTTATGTTCAATTTTTGGAACTCCTCAATGTGCTCCATTATTGAACCCTTTTGTTTGAGACTTATCAATTGGCTAAAAAAAGTGTTGCTTTTTGTATCTTCATAATGTGCTATCAATTCTTCCGTAAAAATTGCCCAAGTGATAAATTGTTTACGAGAGCAAAGCCATTGATACCATACAAACTGATTTGGTTCCAAATATACAGTTGCCATACGTACCTTTTGTGCGTTTTGCACATTATTGAGATCGAAGAATTGCTCCATCTGTAATATCCATGTGGCGGGATCCTTGCCATCAAACTTCCTCATATCGATTTTTGGAATATGGTGATTCTTCGATCCAACATTAGCGTCTATGGAATCATGATTAACATTTCTTTTGTTCTCATCATGAGTTTCCTTTACTACCTTTTCACCATTAGTGACCCTTTCTTGTAGCAACTTCTTCAATTCTTCCATGTCTGTCTTCAAATCTATCTTCAAATCTGCCATCGAATCCTCCATCTTAGCTTCCATGCCCTTTATCTTAGATTCCACGCCATTTATCTTAGATTCCACGCCACTTATCTTAGCTTCTGTTAGCTTTTGTGAGCGTGACATTTGTTGCACTTGTTCTTGTAATTTTGATATATCATGTAGCATTTCTTCCTCTTCTTCATGAGTCATGCTAGAGCTTTCAGGTTCCTTACTAGGTGTTTGCATTTTCTTTCCTCGGGGCATCAGTTACCGATAATAATGCTTTACTATGCCCTTTGAATTCCGTTAAACCAAGCTTACACAAAAATTTAAAAAAAAAACTACACACCTTTTTTCACTTTATAGAAGCCTGATATTGAATCTGATGTATCTCTGTAATTTCGTATCATCCAGTTCTGAAATTGCTACCTGTAGTAGCCTTCTGTGTCCTCTTTCCAATGCCACAAGTCTGAGCCAAATTGGATTCTCCAAGGAAGAGTTATGTGAAATCTCCCACAGTGACTTGCTTTTAGACTGGTTCAGTAGAGCGAACTTGTACGACGTGCCACGAGTCACTGTTTCAACCTTTTAATCTGAAACACACACACAAGAAACTATAGTCCGTCCTCTTTTTGTAACTTCTTACGAAATTTCAATCCGATCCCAAGAGAGAAAGTTATGACGATTTTCCCTAGGTCACCTGTTTTGAATGTAATTTAGGAGTCTGCAAAAAGACCAACTTCCTCAGATCATATCTCCGCAAATATCGCGCGAAAAGCTCTGAAATTTGGACCCAAGGTTTAGCGCAATTTCTTCTCAAATGGGTTTTTTTTGCGACTTTTGAAACGTCACAGAAAAAAAGTTATAGTGAAAATTCCACGATGACCTGTTTGGAGCAGCGAAACCCTAGAATCCAAAGCTCTGATACCAAATGTTATGAAACCAGCTCAAGAAAAGATAGAAAAGATAGATCAACGCCTTAGAATTCAGCCTCTTCGAGGGGGAAACCTCCTTTACATTACATAAATGAACAATTCTTGGATGATACAAATGACAAAACCTCCTTTCTATATATAGGAGTCTAAGGAGTCACAATATAATCGAGCCGACCTAACAATAATAATATAAAGCCACAAAAATAACAATAGAGGGATTCTATGGGGCACAGAAATAACAATATGGGGGTAATATGGGCACAACAATATAAATAAGGGGTATAACTACAATAGTAATGGGGTAATCACTAGTATTATAGGGACCCAACAAGCATGGAGCTCACCTTACCTTGATCGATGTCAAGTATGTACCAGGACTGAAGAGAAACTTGGTGTCGATTGTGATGCTAGAAGACAGAGGCTATGATGTAGTCTTCAGTAAGGGAAAGGTTTTCCTTAGACACATCATCACTAGACAGGTGAAGCAGAGTGGTTCATGGGTCAAGAGCCTGTATGCTCTTGAGGTTCAAGATGCATGCAAAGCCTTGAGCAGCAAGGCAACTTATGGAGACTTGGTGGTTGAGAGGGAGGGTATGTTAACTCTCAACATGCAGAGCCAAAAGAAGTCTCAAACGATTGTGGAGAAGTTACGATTGGTGCAACAACTTTAGGAGGTTGTGGAGTAGCCACAACAGGGGAAGCTGAGTGGAGATCAAGTAGAGACATCTACTCATGCAGAGACCTCCAGTAGGGGGAAACTTCGAGCCAGGTGGGTAGAGGGATCACATGCAGCCATACCTCCAGGTAGGAGGTGGGGCGATATAGAGTGATCGTCCCAAGGAGGAGGGGCAGGATCCTTGAGGTACCCAACCTCTTGGATGAGACCTTGTTACGGGAGCCCCGATGTGGAGTAGCAGGAACTGACTGATTGGGTAGAGACAGATGCGGATGGAGCGGTAGAGAGAGCTACAATGCAGGGAATCCCAAGACAGCGCAGAGCATACAGGCTACAGCAATGCGAGAGGCACAAGTGTGTTGCACAGTTCAGGGTAGCACAAAGAAGGGTGCAACGGTGCGAGATGCATGGAGATGTTGCAATAGTGCAGAGGTCAGAAAGGGAGCACTTGCCAGTAGCAGGTAGGGCTTCAGCATCAGAGTATGTTTCTAGCCTAACAGAGTGGTCAGTTGGGAGTTTTTTGTCCCGAGTGTTGCTGGAGAAACCACACTTGGTAGATGTGTTGCATGCAGAACATTCCAGAGTTATAGGATCAAGTTCGAGAGGAAGCCTTTCTTGTTGAGAGGGAGTGTTGAAAATGTGCAACAAGAAATGCTAAATTTAGAAAGTGCTAAAAATAGATCTGCTAAAAATAGCATGTCTAAAAATAGCAATTTGGCCAATGAGCATTTTGGCCACCTTGGGTAAGAGGTGAAACTGCTAAAAATAGAAACTTCTAAAAATAGCATTTCTGGGTCCCTTCTTGTTTTTAGCAATCCCTGGTTTAACTATAGGAAGTAAAAACGAATTTGGTCTTACGAGCAGTTTAAAATATTAATTAATTAATCTCCATGAGTTAATTAGTTATGGAAAATTACACTGAAGTCTATGTGAGATCATGCAATTATCTTCTCTCTTGATTTAGGAATTTATCCCTTGATTAAAGGAGATAAGGTTCAATTCTATATTGAGAGGATTAGTTGACTTGGTTTAACTTAGTCAAGTCCAGTTAGATTAATTTAACAAGTTGTTAAATTAATGAGATATAGTTTGTTGATGCTTGCATGCATGTGACAACTATTATTTTCAGATAACTGAGTATTCTCTCATGAATAACTAATGCATGGCAGTTTAGACAAAGACCCAGTTGAGATCAGATGAGGGACAATGTATTATCAGATGCTAGGATATTTCTAGTAAGTATTCCTTGCATGAGGAAGGAATCTATTTTCTTCTATGACTACGTAGTTGGACCTGAGGTGACAGCAGGTATGATTAGGCCAATTTACAACCTATATATTGAGGCCTAGGTAGTCCATGATTTTCATCTTTTGATTACAGAGAGAGCAGGATAGCTATTGAGCTGATTCTTTTTGTATGTTGTTGAGGATCTCCACTTGATTGATAATACAGTGTTGGGGTTTTATGCTGGTGCTTTCCCCAGTGATATATTCTGTGTTATGTGTGATTGTTTTCTTCTTATTAGTTATATGTGTTCAATTGATCTTGCTCAATTCAATTAAGCTTTCGCTAAATTGGTTGTAGAAGTAGATCAAGTATTTTGCTTTAGTATATTGCATTATTAGGTGATCTATAGTGGGAATTTCTACAATGCAATCCCATTTTTTTCAAATCTTTGCTTAGGCATTGGCTCTTGATGGCCTATGAATTGTTATTATTTTTCTTAGTTTATAACATATTTTATCCTGTAAACATAGTTTTGAACTATCTCATTTGGTTTGTTTGCCACTCATATTTACAAACACTATAAGATACATTAGATTGCTTTTTAATATTTTTTTCTCATTTAATAATTAAATTAGGTAAGGTTTTACAAGATTATTTGTGACCTTTGTGATTACTTAAGGCTACTTACAAGAATGCATATTTTAACAAATAAACATTGCTAAGTATTCTATAGTGTGTCTCCATATCTTACTTAACCTGAGAAGTGCATGTTCAATGATAGAATTAGTTTTGAGCAGTTACAACAACAAGGAACTCGAGGTGCATCTAAACGTTTATTCCCTACAACTAGAGACATAACATTCAATGTTGCTCAATGAATCTATGATGAGATTTTCTCTAGCTCAATGTATATATAAACAAGCTACTATCTTACTATCCCAACTTGCAAATGTTTTAATGATAATTGCTACTCATATTGGGATCCAGGAGGAAATTTGTTATTGTTTTATGAACTCGATCCCAAGGGAGGTTGCAATCACTTTTGGATCACAATGCTCTAAGTTTTGAATGTATAACAAAAAAAAGGATATTACATAAATATAATTTGTTAATATTTTTGTTTTAAGCATGAAGATGTTGTATCATGATTGAAAAAGGAGATAACCATCACCTTGAAAGGGGATCAATATCATCATTTTCTTTGTATTATTATTTGAAAATTAGTAAACAAGTTTAGAGCTCTGATTCAAATGTTTGAGTGTAAAATAGTGCATTGATTGATTACGTAACATAGAATAATACAACCTAAACCCTTTGGAAGGGGCTTACTTTGGAGGTAAGGTGCTGTATGTTTTTGTTCATATTCTACGAAATTTCTCTCCTTGTAATAATTTCCCACTTTCTATCAATTATATAGCCCGTAAAAATAAGAAAAACACATGATTTCAATTTGATTATAGAGCCTAGGTGATGCTACAATCGAGTTTAGTCATTGATAGTGAGATTTTAGGTTGAGTCACCAATTGGAGTTGATATCACAATGGTAATAGTCAATTAAGTAATTAATTAAAGATGAAACCATTTACTTGTGATGTTTAAATGCTTTGTTTGTTTAGCTTGGATTATTAGAATAGGTATGCTTATTGCTTTTAAGTGAAATAGATATGTCCATTTTTAAATAGAATCATGATTAGAAACTAGTAGGAATTTGATTTTAAAACCAATTAATTTAGGAATCCTATTATGTACATATAGTACCTAGTGTCTTCTTCACAAAACCTTGAGTTGATAAAATAAATGAATGAATGAATTTATCTATCCCTTGCACTTTTGGGAAAGGTATATAAAGCACTATCATTTTTGGTGCCAATGCTGGGGAGACAGTAAGGAATTTGGATACTTGTTTTATATTTATTTAATAAATAACAAGGGATTGGAAGATTAACTTGGGGAACCGTTGATAACCTTCTACTTTTTTCCATCCAAAGTGTTATGAATATCTAATAGGTCATACTAGGATGCATGAGAGAGATTAAAGATGCTCTTTGGTGCTTTCATGAGGTAGTAGGGGCCAACCACATAAATAATGCATTAGTAAGGAACTAAGTAAAATTGGGTAACTCCAACAATGTCCTTGAATCTTAACATAATCCTCCAATTGAACAAATTGCATCTAATAGAGTGGCTAGCCACAATGAGGCTAGTTATATAGCACATTTTTTCCTAAGCTCTCCAACTACAAAAACTGCTAACTGATTAGTGGATAAGAGGCTCTAGGTCATCAAGAGAATCTAGTTAAAGAGCCCAATTTTTCTACTAATTCTCTCATTTCTAGCGAATGAGTAGTGTTTTGGAGAAACAAGTTTTTGAATATTGCCAATGAAGGAGAAGGTCCTAATCATAAGGAACCTGTTACATTCAAAATTACTATTCATGAATCATATATCATAGTTCAAATGAAGAATATTCCACCTTGTGTGTTGCCTAACTTTTGTGTTTTGGCTACTAAAGATTTGGACACATTCCTATTTGAGTTTGATGTTTGTTGCCAAAGTTATGATTACTCCCCATATGCCTAGAAATTGAAATTATTCCCATTCACCATAAAGGAAGTAACACTTCATTAGTTAAAGGGGCTTGGTGGGAATACTATTTGCATGTGGGAGAAAATGAGGCAAACCTTCTTGGAGAAATATTAGGATTATTGCAAGGTGAGTGACCTTTGAGAAGATATTTTCAAAATGGCTAAAAAATATGATGAACTAATTTTGGAGGACTATGATGAAAGATTTCAATATAACTTGCAATGATTAAAGCAAAGAAAGTTGGATATGAAGACTCTTTGTATCATTCTCCTTAGAAAAATTCAAGATGACTACTTAAATGTGTTGAACCTAATGGGAGTTGGAGATATATTCTAGATGAAATATGATGAAATTTGTGAGCTATGTAATCATTACTCATGTGGCAATACAAATGATAGGAGAGGTCCTAGAGATGTAGTTTCAAGAATTATAAGACCACCTAATGGAGGGGTTGCTAGGGATAAATTAGGAAGCTTACCTGAACATTTCAAAACTAATATCCTTATTTAATTTAATTCTCAATTAGATACCATGCAATAAAATAAGAATAAAGAAGAGATATATTTGAAATTTTCCATTTTATGCTCCAAGTGTTAGAAGATGCACTCTCTACAAGAATGCCCTTTAAACAACGTGGAGAGTTGTTATTTTTAAGTAAAACCATGTAGCTAAAAGATGTTCCTCCTTCCTAGAGATTAAAAGAAATGTACCAAGGGGCCAATGTAGGAACTAAACAAATTCACTTTATATTCTAGGGCCAAAAATGACAATGACCTCATCCACCAGGTTTCTAGCAAGATCGATCTCAATATTTTTCTCCATATTTCAATAAACAATACTTGTTTCAAAGATGGTACTCACCCCAATAGGGTTAGTCACGACAGAAATATTTCAAGAACACACCCCATCAGTCCCAATAATATACACCTTAGCCTCCACTCCAAACAACAATTAAAATTACCATCTAACCAACCTCCTAAAAAATCAATGCAAATTTCTACCTAACTGTTATCAAACCAGCTCACAAAAAGATAGAAAAGAGAGATCCATGCCTTAGAATTCAGCGTCTTCGAGGGGGAAACCTCCTTTACATTACATAAATGAGAAATTCTTGGATGATACAATTGAAAAGACCTCCTTTCTATTATAGGAGTCTAAGGGGTCATGACATAATCAGAGCCGACATAACAATAATAATGTAAGGGCACAATAATAACAATAGTGGGCTTCTATGGGGCACAATAGTAACAATATGGGCACTACATGGGTACATCAATATAATAAGTGGGTTGTACTAATAACAATAAGGGGTTACACTAGTAGTATAGGGGCATAACACTAACCCAAGCCTAATCCAAATAATAAAGTGGCTCAACCCACCTACAATGCTAATTTACCACCTTATACAATCTTTTTCATTTCCGCTATGGATTGTAATGTTATTCAATTATGCTCAGGAAAAGTGATGAATAATTAGATTCCTCCAACTATCCTGGAGTAGGATGATGAGGAAGAATCCATCGAATTGAATGATCAAGTCAACAAAATCTCATTGTTAGTACAAACCACCACTCTAGGAAGTTTCAATCGTCCACACCTTTTTGGTTTTGTTCCAACTCTTCATTATTTACAAATATTGAGCACAAACAAACCTTCTACCCAACTAAAGTTTGACTTCTCAGGGGAGCTAAGAAATGTTTGTGTCAAGATTCCTCTATTCCAAGCAATTAAGTATGTTCTAGTTTATGCAAAATCTATCCAATATTTGTGCTTAAGAAAATCTCTAAGAAAAAATAAGGACCTTTAGACTATTCACATGATTGGAAAATCAGTGGGTTTGATGAGTGGAAAGATAATCATGACCAAATATGTATATTTAGGAAGCCTAGTGATCAATGTTCATATCAACAATACCTCCATTTCCAATACTTTAATTAACTTAGGGGCGACTATCATTATTATGACTAAGGAGACCATGGAGAAACTCCAATTACTTGCTCTATGTTTGACTCCTATTATCTGTCATTTAGCTAATAAATCTATTGTCAAACTAGGGGGGACCACATATGATGTAACAATTTGAATGGATTCCTAGGAATACCATGTAGACTTCATAATCCTAAAACCAGATGTTATCCTAGACAAATATCCATTAATCTTGGTTAGACCATTATTGGTTACTATAGATGCATATATTGAATATAGATAAGGAAACATGCCTATCTCCCATGGGACCTCTATTAATAAACTCACGCTCTACACCCTATTAAACGTTCTTTAGTTATGAAGGCCCCTTCTTAAATAAAGGATAGCGTGGTTGAGATTCTTTAGCCTATTTTTACTCTAGAGAAAGCACTAAACTTTAGGGAAGATATCGAAGATGACTTAATACATGATTTCCTGATACATCCTGATTCAAATCAACATTTGATTCATTCCTTCCTTGAATATATTTTAAGCATTATGAGGAGACATGTTCATTGACCGAACTGGCACAAAAATTTGATCCCATGACTTCCTATTTTAGTTCGATATTTGAAATTCATAGCACATACGTAAAGATCCACCTAGGAAAAACATTGACTATTAATTCAAAAATTTAAACCTCTTAGTTTAATATTGATAAGGATGTTGCAAAGAACAATAGTGCATTTGCCTAGTATTACACTGCATTAAAGGGACCCATCCCAATTTATGCACCTATCATATATATATTATGAAGGATACTTGACCTATTAGGAAACCCCAATGAATAATGAAACCTAATTACTGCGCTTTACCCTTTAATGTGTTAAAGAATCTAGGGCAATCAGAATTAAATGAGATTCTTCTTATCATGATAACAATTTGTGAAGTGTTTTTACAATTTTATCTTAGCTTGTTCTTCTTCTCATTATTAGTGTGTATGTTTACTTCATCAAAATGATATAAAAAACAAAGAGACAAGAACACAAGATGTTTGGAATTCTGCCACGGCCAAAACCTCTCCCTCTTGGAGAGGAAAACCCACACAAAAATTCTTCTTATAGAGATTCTAATTGACAAACACCAAGACCATGACCCTTGACTTATTATGCCACTCCAAGACCAAGACACCAATCCTCTTCTTTTTCACTGTTGAGCTTATCATCATTACTACTACTACACCGAGGTCCTCATTATTACATCACTGATATCATCACTGCCTGCATCATTGAGGCCATCACTGTGATCCTTAATTCTACAACACTGCTGCACCTTCATCAATATCATTACTGTTCCTTCCTCAAAATCTTGTATATACATCTCTAAGAGTTGTACCGTGATATTCATCAAACATCTGATCTTGAACCTAACACGATTATGACCAAGATCATGATTACCATCATCCATAATATATGTCAAGACAAAGTGTCACTGTGAGAAGTCCACATATGCTTAAATCATGACTGCATCTATATGCTGAGAAAAGGTGAGTCACTGTGAGATATTTTCATCACGCATATATAACTGAGATCTTAGTCATCATAGATATGTTGCATCTATCTAGAATGCCAAGACAAAGTGTGCACTGATATCCTTATCATTACAACTGTGATTGTGAGTATGCAGAGAGGGTATAACAAATACGACGAAACCGTGTGTCATTGTGATCCTCTCCATCGAGGCTACAGAATCCTCGAGACCATCATAATCATGCTGAGACTATATCTCTTCATCCATAAGTAACTCCACTTTTCTTCCTACACCGAGAGCTTCATTACTATGACGAAAGTGATACCACTGAGAGGGTCCCACTGTAGATACTTATTGTAATTATATACGAACTTGCAGAGGCTTGTGTGCACTCTCCCACACCTTCATCCGAGACCCTACAACATTGTTCTTGATCGAGAATGTGAGGAGGATGAGATGTTATCTGTGGTTCCCATGTGGAACACAAAGGTACTAGCCCGAAGTCCTTCTGCCTGCACCTTAAACCCATTCGAGGACGCAGAAAAATTTGAGCTTCTGTCTTTCTGATTTGCGGATACCCTAGCCACATATTTATAGTGGTTTCTCCTTGCAAATAAGCCAACTTGTCAAGTGAAACATTGTGTCTCCTAGTTCTGAGCCGACATGACATTTAAATATATATTTGAGGCCAACATGATGTTTTCTTCAATGTTTTTCTTGTTCCCTTCTATAAGAGGATTGTGCTTGTCTTTGGAGGGCTTTTACAGACTTTTGTAGACTTGAGTACATTACACATAGGTTCATGACACGACTCTTTGACATATTAATAAATCCTAAAGACATCAAGAACAAGTCTTTGACCTAATGACACTTATTTCTCATGAAACCCATGCAACAAGGCATACAAAATAAATTTATTCTCTTTTATTACATCATTTACAAAGATCACGTCATTATGAAGATCGAGCCTAGTTACACTTTCTTCAACACTCCCTCTTAACTAGGGAGGTATTCATAATGGTACTTGGTCATTCTCAATCTGAAGAATTTCTCATTAGAAGAATTGGATTTGCAATCCATCTGTTATAACATCATTTCAACCAATTTTTTTTTCATTTAGCAAGGCTTTGACTAACAACTCTATCTCTCATTTAGATCAGAGCACACAATATTGGCAGACCAATGACTGATAGACACGCATCATCATTGTCTCTCTTAGGGTCATACCCACCCAGGTGTTCTCTGAGTATGCCCTACTAGGACTATTCTCATGTTGGGTTCCCAGCCCTCAAGAATATCGGTCCTATTGTCCACTCTTTTCTTGGATGCCATATCACATCCTCAAAGAGTGTCGGATGCTAGATGATTACAGAATCCTCCATTCTTTCTTCCAAACTGAAGACAAGAATGTCGTGTCTAGCTCTCCCTCTTAACCAGGGATGAGTTCCAAGTTTCTCTTTACTCAAAAACTTACTCATGTTCCTTTACTCATAGGAACCTTCCAGAGCTCCCTCTTAAACATGGGTTCTAGCATCAGTACTTTATAGGGTCTTCTAGTTGACTGATGATCCAAGACCTTGACGTCATCAATTTATTCATATGTAGGGTTCAACCATCCATCACTTTCCTCCATCATGTCATTCCTTCTTTCCCGGAAAGTATCCTCCTTGGATTTGCATATGGGGCTTCCTTCATAGGGCCATATATCTTCACTTTTCATTCAACGTTGATTGCTCTAGATCACAAGGTACATAGTTGTGACATCCTTCACAACTCTCCCTACCTTGGCCCTACACACATACCCAGACTTTCTCCAAGAGGTCAGAAACAAAAAACAACTCACATATTACCTTTTTGGTGACGACCTTTTCTAGTGACATCTTCTTGTAGGTATCAATACCCTTCATACATGTTGACACATCTCCCAAAGATATCTGTTGTCAAGGGTCTTCATCTTTTCAGACTTCCATCAGAGTCTTCATATATTTTCGAGAGATTTCCTAGTCAAATATTCCTGATCCTTTGGATGTTGATTGTCTTCATCATGGTTGCATATTTCACGATCTCTGCCATCCTCACACCTTCCATTCCGAGGAGCTTTCAATCATATTTTCTTAATTGTAGTCAACCACCTCATACTTCATATGAGGACATATTATGTTTATTTCATCTAGTGTGACTTAAGTATTCTTGCATCCTTTTAGAGGAGGAGTTCCTTTTTCTCTTGATCATGCTTGATCCATGTTACTTGCAACCATATGACATGAAATTAAAATACTAAACACAATCATATATACCTCATTTTACCTTTAGGTCATCTAGGCTTCTTCCAACCACTTTCTTGATTGAAAAGATCTTCAATCCCTTGAACTTCTTCATTTCTCATGTCATCATCTCATGAATTCCATAAGTTAGATTTCCTGATGAAACACTTGCTACCTCTCTAGATCAGTGAATCCTCCGTTGAGGTTTCCATCAGAGAATCTTCAGGATCTTGCATATTCCTATTTGGAAAATGTTTCCTTTGTCCTGGATGACTTCTTCCTTTTTTTTAATGTCCAATGAGGTTCCCACGAGCTACATCCTTCATGTTAGACTACCATTGATTATGTCCTTCATGATTCCCATGGTCATATCATGAACTCTTGTTTTAATGCGTCATGATGTCACGATGCATCTTATTATCATGGTCATATATGAAAGGAATTATGATAGGACCCTTTTGTGAGGGACAACAACTCACTCATAGTAGAGGTCTATTACTTCCTCTTTCCTTGGCCCTACTGCTTCAACTTCTTCCATCCTTCCGACGATATGAGCTTCTTTCCATAATATTCTCATAGCACTGAATCTTAGCTATACTAATCTGTCTTGTTTGAGGACCAAACTTCCCTTCTCATGCTTTAGTCCTTTAACCTTCAACACTTTTATCCACAACTTATCCTTTTTCCATCTTGCATAGGTACCACAAGTTGTCAGTTGAGGAAACTCTCTTGTCACAAGGACACTTACCATATTTCTTATTAAGAATATAGATGATTATCTTCTTATCATATTTCTCAGATCTCCCAATTGAGACCTCATGAATATATTTCTTCATTCTTTTATACCTTCTTTATTACATTTCAGAGGGTATATTTTCCAGCATTTCATGTATCCCTTTTATGTCTCCTCTCTTACATAGGAAAGAGAGAACCTTAAGAGTTCTTATGAATTCAAAGGAGACCTTGATATGTTCACTGATTTCCCTTCTCCATAAGGATTATGACAATCCTTCTTATTCCATGCAAGAAACTTTGATGACCCATCCAACCTATAGATCTTCTTGCAATCATGAAGTCATAGAACCAAACTTGATTTTAGAATGAAAAGATACTTACTTGATTGTGAAGATGAAGTATTCACCTTGATTGCTTTGATGCTGGTAGAAGAAGATGTATGAGGGCTTCTTCTTGAATGCTTCACTGCTTCCCTTGACTGTTTTCCTTCTAGGGTAAGGAAATGATCCTCTGAAGATGTTCATGCCTTATTGCCTTCAATTGTAGTTTAGATCAAGACTGCTTCTAGGACCTTCTTTGAGTTGATGTAGTCTTCGATTTGAGGTCCTTTGAGCTTCATTGCTTTGTAGAAATTTTGATGAGAGTCTTGGAGGCCTTAAAGAGATCTTGTTGTTGTAGATTGTCTCCTTGATTGTATAGACAACAACCCTTGTTATTGAATACTGTTGTTGAAGACTGATCCTTTGATCTAGGGTTTGATCACGATTAGGGTTTGATTCTGCAATGTAGGTCTTGATATCCTTCAACTTGCTTTGATGCCTTGTAGAAACTTGATCCTTGAATGTCTCTTTTATGCCCTTATTTTGACTTCTGAACCCTTCCTCTGATACCATGTTGAAGAATATACGCAATCAGAATTAAATGAGATTCTTCTTATCATGATAACAATTTGTGAAGTGTTTTTACAATTTTATCTTAGCTTGATCTTCTTGTCATTATTAATGTGTGTGTTTACTTCATCAAACTACTATAAAAAACAAAGAGACAAGAACACAAGATGTTTGGCATTCTACCAGGGCCAAAACCTCTCCCTCTTGGAGAGGAAAACCTACACAAAAATTATTCTTATAGAGATTCTAATTGACGAACACCAAGACCATGACCCTTGACTTATTATGCCACTCCAAGACCAAGACACCAATCCTCTTCTTTTTCACTGTTGAGCTTATCATCATTACTGCTGCTACACTAAGGTCCTCATTATTACATCACTGATATCATCACTGCTTGCATCATTGAGGCCATCACTGTGATCCTTACTTCTACAACATTGCTGCACCTTCATCAATATCATTACTGCTCCTTCCTCAAAATCTTGTATATACATCTTTGAGAGTTTTACCGTGATATTCATCAAACATATGATCTTGAACCTAACATGATTATGACCAAGATCATGATTACCGTCATCCATAATATATGTCAAGACAAAGTGTCACTATGAGAAGTCCACATATGCTTAAATCATGACTGCATCTATATGCTGAGAAAAGGTGAGTCACTGTGAGATCTTTTCATCACGCATATATAACTGAGATCTCAGTCATCATAGATATGTTGCATCTATTTGGAATGCCAAGATAGAGTGTGCACTGATATCCTTATCATTACAGATGTGATTGTGAGCATGCCGAGAGGGTATAACAAATATGATGAAACTGTGTGCCATTGTGGGATCATCGTGATCCTCTCCATTGAGACTATAAAATCCTCGAGACCATCATAATCGTGCCAAGACTGTATCTCTTCATCCATAAGTAACTACATTTTTCTTCCTGCACTGAGAGCTTCATTACTATGATTAGAGTGCTACCACCAAGAGGGTCCCACTGTAGATACTTACTATAATTATATACGAAGTTGCAGAGGCTTGTGTGCACTCTCCTACACCATCATCCAAGACCCTACAACACTGTGCTTGACTGAGAATGTGAGGAGGCCGAGATGTTATCTGTGGTTCCCATACGAAATAAAGAGATACTAGCCCAAAGTCCTTCTGCCTGCACCTTAAACCCATCTGAGGACGCAGAAAAATCCGAACTTCTATCCTTCTGATTTGCGGATACCCTAGCCACATATTTATAGTGGTTTCTCCTTTCAAATAAGCCGACTTGTCAAGTGAACATTGTGTCTCCTAGTTCTGAGTCGAAATGACATTTAAATATATATTTGAGGCCCACATGATGTTTTCTTCAACGTTTTGTTTTTTGCCTTCTATAAGAGGATTGTGCTTGTCTTTGGAGGGCTTCTACACACTTTTGTAGACTTGAGTACATTACACATAGGCTCATGACATGACCCTTTGACATATTAATAAATCCTAAAGACATCAAGAAGAAGTATTTGACCTAATGACACTTATTGCTCATGAAACCCATGTAGCAAGGCATACAAAATAATTTTATTCTCTTTTATTACATCATTTACAAAGATCATGTCATTATGAAGACCGATCCTAGTTACATTTTCTTCAACATAATGATCATGTCTTAGATTCCTTTGCATGAAAGAAATTATTCTCTTTTCTTGATGGATTTAAAAATTATAAATAGATCAAATTGGCCCTGAAAATCAAGAAAATATTACATTTTATCACCCTTGGGGTATTTATGCTTACTAAATACTATTTTTTGGGTTCTCTAATGCTCCCTGTTACTTTCGAACAGGTTGTCCTTGGGGATTTTATCCAACTTAATTTATGATTATGTCAATATATACATGGATGATTTCACTATGTACATGGATACTTTTGAAGAGGGCTTGAACAACCTTATGTAATTTCTTGTAAGATGATAAGAAACAAACCTTTCCCTCGATAATGAAAAATGCCATATGCTCCTAAAAAAGGGAATTGTTCCAGGCAATCACTTATCTCCTATGGGGATTAGAGTGGAGCCTACAAAATATGGGTAAGTTTAAAGCTTCCAATCATTTCAACTAAAAAGAATGTTCATAGTTTTCTAAGGCATGCAGCGTATTATTGAAGGTTTATTGAAAAACATATTGAGATTGCATTGTCCTTGTTTCTACTACTTTTTAAAGTGACATAATTTTGTTTGAAAACTGTATGTCATAATGCCTTTGAAAGTTTAAAGGAACTTTTATCAATTGCACTAGTTCTACAAGGCCTAAAGTAGTCATTGACCTTTCATATTTGCATAGATGCTTCAGATACAACTATCATAGTTGTATTGAGACAAAAGGAAGATAAGAAACCTTATGCCATTTATTTCATCAGTAAGAAACTCACTCCAATAAAGAAAACATATATGGTAACTAAAAACAATTTCTTCTTGTTTCCCATGCATGTTGGAGACATGACAGTAAATATAAACACATGATGCATTTCTCATTAATATGATACATATAAATATATCATTTTATGACCTTCGGATTTGTGTTTCAAGGTATCTTGGGGTCACAAAAGATATTCATATTCACTTGTGATTTTTCAAATTCTTCCTCAAGTGAATGATACAATCATTATAATATTTGAGGTTTAGGTTTCCAACATTTCCTCCCTTAATCTTAAAGGGTGTGTGTGAGTCAAAAAAGAGAGCGAAAATTTTGTTAAATGTGTTATTTGAATCTACTAGTTTTTGGATGACCACAAACCAAATGGCTAGTAGAATTTGATTTTTTTACTAAATGGACTCAATGAGATATGATCTAAAAACATTTGTGAACTTTCACACAAGAGAATCTACTAATTTTGTTAAGTAGCCCCAAAGTTTGTGTGCGTGTGCATGTCTTAGGGAAACTTCATGGGAAAACCCAACAGATGCTTCCCCACATTTGTTGAAGGAATCCTAAGTAAACCCAATGGGATAACATAGTGCACCTCATTAAAGAGGATTCAAAGAACACACCTACTAATATGGAACTAGCCAAATGCTCAATGACATTGGTGGAAACACATTAAACTAATTCCTTAAGATGTCTAGCATAGGGGAGTGATCTCAAGATTTCTTGCACATGCACACACACACACACACACACACACACACACACACACACACACACACACACACACACACACACACACACACACACACACACACACACACACACACACACACACACACACACACAGATATTTATTGGTAGGTTAACTAGAATGGTTGATTGTTTTTTCGCTTCATGTAGGAAGTCTCGATATAACTCTCCTGGGTTGGACATCTTGATTGACATCCATGGGTTTACATTGTGTACCATTTGTGACACACAAGAAAATTCCTAAGGTTTCTCCACAAGTTTTTCCTTGGAATAAATCTATATATCTAGAGAAATAAATTCACCCCTCTCACATTAAAGGGAAAATGAGGGAGTGGTACCCTCCTAGAGCCACTTCGTGGATTTTATCCTCTTCCTCAAGCTTATGAGAGGATCATATTAAATACTAGTGGCTTCATTACTATACATGACTTAGTGGGAATGGATCCCATGACCTATATGAGTATTATGTTATCAACAGAAAGGGTCAAACCATTGTCCCAACCATTAGGAGTGTTCATGAGTATGCACACATACATGTCAATTAAAAATAACAAATTTATGAACCCAATAATCCAATAGTTAAACAATTATTATAAATTCCAAGTCCATTCATGCTATGACATTATTGTTTCACATACTAATTAAAGGTTTATAATTTGGAATTCACATGGGTGTTATGATTGTAATTTCCACCATACACCACACAAACATGTGATAAGATGTTATGAAGTTAAAATGCACTTCAGCTAAAGAAAGTTTGTCCATGAAAGCCTTGGCCTCTCTTCTTCCTAGTAAACGAGTGGCACACTTTACATTTATCATAAGATAGGTGTGGCCCCTTAGAGATTTGAGAAATGGAAAGTCACAAGGCGATCGAATGACCAATGGTTTAGCAAAATATAATTAGTGTGAATGACTTGTATTGGAAAATGTAACTAGTTTCGGTCTTCATAATTTTCAATATACTCAAGTAATTATGTATATATTATGTTACAAGAAAAAAAAGAAATACAAATATTATTTTAAGCATGGGTTTCATGCTCCATTTTGATGGTCATCTAGGTCAATCATGTTCTTCATGTTTCTAGGGTTTGTCATGTCAAAATAATGTTTTTTTTTGAGTCAAGAGAGTCTTGTCAATTGTATATGACCTAATTATAACATGAAAAAGATATTAATTGAGTCTATAAAGTTCTACAAGCTTCCTAGCATAAGTCGGTCCTGCCTGCAAGAAGTCGACCTATAGAAGGGAATTCAACCTCATGAAAAGCCTATAAATAGAAGTAGATTCGACCTCATTAGTTACCAATTCAATCTCTCTCAAGAAGAAGTTCGATTTGAAGATGGGAACAAGGATAAAGTAATAATAAAGATCTAGGAAGTGTCATGTGGAAAGAGTCAATTTTGCGGACAAAACCGACCTCCCTAGAAGCTAAGGCTTTCTAGTGACAAACAAGACAACTAAACACTACCTTTCTCTAAATATGCATTTAGAATACAAGTAATCAGGTGATTGTAACATACCTTTAGTCCAACGCTTTGTAGTAGTCCAGCCTCGCCGATCTGGATGAGCTCCTCCTTCTCTTCGAAACCTGCATTCACTAACAAGCCAAAAGATTAAATAGCACCTGAATAACTTATAAAATAAAACATATTCATCATACAGACCAAGGAGTATATGAAACAAATCATGTATAACAATCTGTTGAGAAAAGTGAGCTTAATTGCATTAAGTGGAAACAAAAGAAACCATTACAACCTGAGCCTTGGTGTTGTGCAGGTCCCTCCTAGGGTCCAGCAAGAGTTTTCCTTTACTTTGATCAGCTCACCCACTTCCAAATAAGACTAGGAAAGGATGGGAATCTCTCCTCTCAAGCTCTACAAGGGAGTCCTAATTCCAGCAGCATCTACCCTTAGGAATGTTCAGCTTTCAACCTCCCCTCCCTCTGGCCCAATGCCTGTATTTATAGTGCTTTAGAGGAAGTTAATCAGGTCCACCATCAATGGGATAAGCCCCTCTTTGACTGGGATAGCTCCCCTCTTGATGGGATAAGTTCCTCTTTCATAGGGATACATGAACCATCTGGAGGCGCTCAATACACGTCAAACAAGCTTCTAGAATGCTCTAGAAATGACCACAAGTAACTTTTTTGAAGTGAAACTTGCGCCTTTTGACCTTTACAGGAGTACGCACCCACCCCTTTACAGACAGAGCGTACAAGTACGCAGGTATTGTGAACTTGAGGTGCGTACACGCAGGTAAGGCTAAGAGAAACTGCGTACCCAGAGTTATATAGATTTTTAAAGACTTTCTCTCTTTCTTGGAGTTTGACATGAAGAGCAGAGGTATAAGACTTGCCAAGGAGGATAGTATGACAGTTGATGGAGCCATACTAACTGCAAATAGTCATGGTGACAAATTTTAGTGTAACAGGAAGCAAGGAGAAACTAAGAAGAAGAAACAAAATTTGTTTTTGGGCTCTATTCTCTCACACATGCAAAGGATAGGGTTTTTGGAGCTTATGAAAGGCTGAAAATTGCAGGTTCGAATCACAGATTGAAGTTGCTGGACAAAGATAGGGGTTGAAGTTGAAGCTGGAAACTGGCTGAAGCGGAATTAATCCTCGTTAATTTGGTTGATCTTTGAGTTATTTGGAAGGGCTGATTTAGCGCTTGGAGAAGCACTTGGTCTAGGGTTAAGGTCTTGGTTTTCTCATTTGAAGCAGATTCTATAAGAAGAGAAGAGATTCTTCCTGGGTTTCCCCTTGGAGGGGTTTTTTCTTGGCTTGGATCCTAATACTTGTGTCCATTGTCTTTACTGTTTTTGTTCTTGATAATTGTTTGATGATAAGATCTGATAAATAAACACATGAAGGTAAATAAATTTCACAAGCAATTATTAAGGTTAAGGAGAAATTGAATTAATAACTTCCATACTGTATTCTCCAACAACTTAGATTCACTCAAATCAAATGGCATGAAGTATAACTTTACCTGTTCTTAGGATCCATAAGAAGAGGCAAAGCTAAGGGATTGGGGGCTAAGAGGCTAGAAGGGAAAATCATCCTTATGTTATCGAATTAGAGTAAGAGTCCTTGGCCTATAGTTTATGGAAATCATCAAGTGATGGGAATCAAAATTTGTATGATTAGAGCCTAGGTGAGATCAATATTGGCTATCTTTGTATGATATACTTATAGATCACGCTCGTTCAATAGATGTGAGATTCTGGTTAAGGAGGAGTCTGTGTCTTGGAGCCAAAAGCACATCAATAGATATCAAGTTAATCATATTTGTTATATTTTCTTGATAATAAATATATATCTACCTTCTTTTCCCTCAAAAGCCTCTATGTTTATGGACCTTCCTTGTATCTTTAATGATATTTTATTGTTCTAAGTAAGCTTTAGTTGTTTGATTAGGATTTGATTCATGTAAGATTTCATCCATTGTTTTATGAAATAATGAGGAAGGTTTTGCTTGTTTGATGGTTGTGTAATTTATTTATTAAATGTGCATCATTGGAGTGGGATATAACAAAAATTATTGGATATATTGGAGAAATATCAAGATTCAAGTATGTTTTCCCTTGCCTATCTCGTTTTCTTGTGAAGTTTCATGGTTAGCATTAGGAGAAATAAATGTGCTATCGGTTCCTCTTGTCTGTGATTAGATCAAACCTATCCAATGAGGGGATCAAACCTAAAAACATAACTGAGAATCCCGTTGGGGGGGAAATTTATATTTCTTTCCCTAGTTTCTAAGTGTTTTTTTTGTCTCCTTTTCTCTGTATGAAAATTTTGTAGACTCTGTGATGCGTGGATCTAATTCCTCATTGCATGTAAGCTGGTTTCATTCAAATATGGGTAGTTATTTTTCTCTTTTACTATCATTTTCCCTCCAATCATTGTTTTTCCTGAATATATTCATGACAAGCCACACGTTTCCTTCATAAAAGGCATGTTCAAAGGTTTCACTCATGAGTTGTTGCACAACCACCCATGGCCAAGAAAATATGGCTACTTGTTACCATACAAAAAGCCATATTAGAGTCTTGTAGGTGAAAATGTAAGGTTTTCTTAGCCTCTACCTATTTGATAGGCTGTTTCTCTACTTGGAAAGGTTAGTGATGATCATTGAATGGCTTGTATATATAAATTAATGCATCATTTAACCTAGTCAAATTTTGAATGGATTAAAATAGTGTCACCTTGTGTTTTCTATCGTTTTTGGAGATTTACATTATTTTGCTTATTTGGATTGAAAATGGGACAAAATAAATTACATTTCATCTTTTAAGCCATCTTATGTTTTACATTCTTTAGCTCATTTTAATTGTTAGTCAAAAGGAGTTGCATTTCGTATCACTTTGAGGCATTTGTGATTTTGGAAAAATTGCATTGTTGGAGTTGGTTTGGTTTTAAGAGATCTTGAAAAACTCTTAAAGGACCTATTTCGATAGTTTTATTTAAGCATGATTGTTGCATTTCCATTTTCAAGTTGTGAAAAAGAAATATCTTTCTCCCTTAGGAAACAAAATTGCATTCTCTTGCAATTTGTAGTACCTTAATTAATTTGTTTGATTGAAAGAGTTAAGAACATCACCAAAGTCCATTCCATACCCTAGGTAATCACTAAAAATAAAAAGTAAAAACAATCTAAAAAGAGATATATGATTTATTTATAGACAACACACATTAGTCTAAGTTCTAGGGCCTTGGTGTGGGATTCAGGAATAAATTTTGCAAGGCCACATAATCAAGTTATGAATTTATTAAAGAGAGATAAATCCTAGTAAGGAGCATTTCTAGGAAAGTGTTATAGCACCATTTACCACTCTTGGTAGATTTTATGCTTTGGTTATGGCCTAGGGCAACCCTTCCTATCTAGACTTGGTCCAAATTCTAAAAAACAAAGTTTTATTTCCCATACACTACTTTTCTCTGTGTTAAAAGCATGTACACGCGGGTCAATATATACCAAACCCGTGTATATGTGTTAAAACACTAAAAAATAAATAATCTTCTTAAATTCGAGGGGCTTTTACGGGTTTTACTTGTTACTCACCTGCTATAGCCCATGGCCCAATTGTTTCCCAACTGAAAAAACTAATTTGGAGAAGTATAAATAAACCTCCATGGGAAGGCCTAAGGGGAGAAGAGAGGAGATATTGATATTATAGTTGATTGATCCCTGATCAAGTTTGAAGAAATCCCTGTGCCTCCTGCACTCCCAAGTTATAGGAAACCTTTGTTTCCTCTTTTGAGATGTCCTTCATCCCTCTTATGACATCCTTGTGTGTATCGATGGAGGAAGATTGCTGAGTCCAGGACAGGACAGATTCGGAGGATGGTTCTGCTTGGAGATGGAGGAAGACTCAGGTTTTAGTTTTCCACCTTTCATTTAGCTTACATCAATAAAGAAATGACGTTCTGTTCCTGATATTTATCGTGTTTATGCATTGATCCATGTTGTGATTTGCTTATAAATCTTATATTAATGCATAATTGTTCATTTGCTTATATGATCTAACACATATATCATGAACATGCTTTCTATTACTATTGTTGTATATGATTTGCTTGAATAAGTTACAGGTTTTAAAGGCATCGAAAGAAGTAGAGGGTTTGGACCCTACGGGATCAACCCCGAACGTAGGACCTCCGAGTAATACCACTTCTTCCCAGTTCAGTAGTTTAAGCATTTAGATTGTTTGTCTGCACATTTCTTGTTGCTATATGCCCTCCGTTATGTTGGGGTTTTCAACCCAAGACCCTAGGGTGTTCCCACCCGCAACAGAATTGGCGACTCCATTGGGGAAAACATTCTTGTTTTTCCTAGTTTGGGTTGTTTGTTCTTGATCAGGGTTTGTTTTCTTGATTTCTTGTTTTTACAATGTCATTGACTTATTAGCTTCCCAGGCATCAAGTCTGATCTTCTGGATCAAGCCTTGATTTCTTGTTTTTCTTGATTGAGCTTTTTATACGCGTTTTTCTTGGGATACAGTCGCGTATACACGCTTGTTTCCTCAAATAGACTCGCGTATACGCGAGTTTCCTGTGTTTGAAATGCGTGTGCACGCCTCTGTGTCTTTACACAGTCACGTATACATAATTTTGAATTGTTTTTTCAAAATATTTTGCCCAGTTAGGTCTGTTGCCTGGTGACTTCTGCTATTTTCTGGTCATCCACTATCTGTAGAACTCTGTTCTCTTGCAAGTTTTCAATTTCGAATCTCCTTCTCAGTGAAAAGCCTAGTTGGCCTAGGATTGCTTTTTGAGTAAGGTTTTGGTTTGTGTCTTGGGTTCAAGGCTTCTGTCTGAAGTTCTTGGATGTTCTGGCTTTCTAGAACAAGAAATTGGTTTCAGTTTCGTTTATAACCCAAATTTCAAATTTCTTTGCTTTGCTTTCCCTTTTGGTTGACCTTGTTGTTTTTCGTGATTTTTGAGTGTCTCTTTGGAAATATTGAGAGTCTTTCTTGACATTTTGTCGGTTTGCTGAAGTCTTTTACTACTATTCAGATCAGTTTGTGCAAGTTTGTAGTCCTTCTCGTTTCAAGTTTCATTTATTAATGAGTTTTATAACTTGCAAGGTTTAAGGACTCTTTGTGCTTGTTTCTTGATCTTTGAAATTTAGTAGTTCTTTTTGTGACCTCGAAAATTTCTTTGGTTTTTTAAAAGAAAAAGACAAAAACATAGCTTTTGCCTTTCTTTTTCTTTCCAAGCTTTTGGTTTTTTGGTTTCTTTTGTTTTGTTTTTGAGCAATTGTGAACTTTTTCAATTTGTTTTGCTTGGTTTTGAGGGAAATTTGTTATTAAATTTTTGCCCTCTTTATTGTCAAGTTGGCTTATTTATCTTATAAAGAAGCACATTTGCTTATCGTATGAGTATTCTTAGGATCTTGCATCATCATTTAAATTTGCATTAGGTTAGATTGCATCATAAGCATTCTTAGTCTTTTTTTAGATTTTGAGTGTGTGTGGAGTGTTTTTGAAAAAGAAAAGAAAAATAGTATTTTGATTATATAAGTTTTTCGTAGAACCAAGTAGAAATCCATTTTCATCGAAAGAAATAAATGCATGCATATAGTTAAGTTTCTATTGGTTTCTTGTGCGTTGAAAATATCATAAGTTTCACTCTCATTATACCTTTGACTTAAAGAACAACCCTCTCAAATCAAGTGATTTAATAAAAAGAACTAGAACTTTTTAATTTGTCATTAATAACACCGACAAGTTTAAGTTCTTTAGGGCCTTGGAATAGGTGAGTAGAGAGTTAACTCTCCAATGCCACTCAAACTATCAAACATAGAAGTTGAATAATGAGTGAAATCCGGTGTCATTAGAAAGGCTGAGAAAGCTCCATGACTGGGAGTCAAGCACGAGGGAGAGTGAAGACAAGGAAGAGAGATATGTAGAAATTCCCACTGTAGATCAACAGATTATGCAATATACTAAAACACAATACAAGATCTATTTCTACAACACTTTGCGGAAGCTTAATCGAATTGAGCAAGATCAAGAGAACACATATAACTGAGAATGAGAAATCAATCACACATAACACAAAAGAAATAACCCGGGGAAAGCCTTAGCCTAAAACCCCAATCTCTGTATTATCATACAAGTGGAAATCTTGTTCAAGTTACAAAAAGAATCAGCTCTCAAGCTATCCTGCTCTCTCTGCAATAAAAAACAATACAGATCTCAAACTGAATAGACATAGTATATGTCCTCCTCAAGCCCTCCAAGCCTCCTATTTCCTTGCACAGTTTTTCTTAGGGTCCAGTGAAGCCACATGTGTGAATTGGCCTCATCACACTCACAAAATCTGAAGAAGTAACTGCACAATCCTCAAGGAAAGAATTCCTTTTGCATGCAAGGAATATTCACAATGGAATATTCTAGCAACTGATAGTACACTGCCCCTCCATCTGATCTCAACTGGGTCTCTGTCTGAACTAACATGCATGAGTTATTTATGAGAGAATATTCAGTTATCTGAAGTGCAGCAGTTACATGCATGCAAGCATTAACTAATTGAACTTACATTAATTCAACAAACTGTTTGAATTAATCTAATTGGACTTGACTCAGTTAACTAAGCCAAATAATTACAACTCAATATTACAACTCATCCTTATCTCTTTAACTGATGGATAAATTCCTCAATTAATGGAGAAACTGTTGCATGTCCCCACATAGACTTCATGTTTGATTTTCCTTAACTAATTAACTCAAGATGAATTAATTAATTATTTTACAAACAACTGCTAAGATCAAATTCGAATTTTACTTCTCTATTTTAGTTTAGGGACTGACTAAAATAGGAAGGTATCCCGAAATGCTATTTATAGAATGCTATTTTTAGCACTTCCATTTTTCATTCCTTGTTGCTATGTTCAACACTGGCTGAACTGCTATTTATAGTAGTGCTATTTTTAGCATTTCTTGTTGCTATTTTCAACACTCCCTCTCAACAAGAAAGGGATTATCAGTAACCCCAATCCTGTCTTTGTGGAACTCGAACTTGCATTTTGACAATGCCTTAGTCAAAATATCTGCATCATGTTCCTCGGTCGAAACATACAACAACAACATGATCCTCTTGACCACACAGTCTCAAAGATGGTGATACCGGATATCAATGTGCTTGGACCTATCATGAAAAACTGGATTCTCAGAGATTTTGATACAACTCTGGTTATCGCTGTAGATCACTGTAGGATCCATCCTCTGACCAAACAATCCCACTAGAATCTTCCGCATCCAAATGGCCTCACATGCAAGCCTGACTAGCAGCCATGTATTCAGCCTCTGCTGAGCTAAGTGCAACTGATCTCTGTTTCCTGCTATACCAAGAAACTGCAGCTGAACCAAGGTTGAAGATTCCTCCAGAAGTGCTCTTCCGATCTAATGGATTCCCTGCCCAATCCGCATCTGTGAAGCCCTGAAGCTTCACTCCCTCTGTCCATTTGTACCACAATCCGAACTGAGATGTGCCTATGAGGTATCTCAGCACATGCTTCGTTTCCTTCCAAAACAGTTTGGTAGGCTGAACCATAGCTTGACTCATCTGGTTCACCGCAAAGCATAAGTCAAGTTGTGTTTTCACTAGATACATAAGTGAACCCACCAGCTGCCGATAAACAATAGCCGCTACTACCTCACCTGAAGTAACATCCTCCTTCCTCCAGTTCCCAGCTAGAGGAGTCTGCATGGGCTTGCACTTCTCCATGTGAAAGTGCCTTAGTGTCTCGTTGGCATACTTGCCTTCAGACACAAATACTTCACCATCTTTCTGCCACACCTCCATGCCTAGAAAGTAGTGCATAAGGCCCATGTCCTTCATCTCGAACTCTCTTGCAAGGTCCTCCTTGCAATACTGTATCAGTTGATCATCACCTATCAAAATCAGATCATCGACATAAAGAACAATGATCAATGGTTTACCTTCTACCATGATGTGGTAAAGGTTTGCATCTGCTTCACTCTTGGTGAAGCCCAAACCGGTGAAATAGCTGTCGATCTTGGTGTACCAAGCACGGGGTGCTTGCTTCAGCCCATACAAAGCCCTCTTGAGTCGGCACACATGCGACTCACGATCGAAGGTATCAAAACCCTCTGGCTGCTCATTATACACCTCCTTCTCAATCTTCCCATTGAGGAATGCTGTCTTCACATCAATCTGGTGGATCTTCCACCCCATCTGAGCTGATAGTGCTAATATCGATCTAATTGATGATTACCTTGCTACGGGAGAAAAAGTCTCATCGTAGTCAATCCCCTCGACCTGTGAGAAACCCCAGGCAACAAACCTTGCCTTATGTTTCTCAACACTGCCATCAGCTGCCTGCTTTACCTTGTAAAGCCATTTGGAACTCACCACTGACTTATCCTGAGGTCTTGGGACAACATCCCACACACTGTTCCGAATGATAGAGTCATACTCCTCTATCATTGCATCAACCTAGACTGGTTGCTGCACTGCCTCCTCGAACGAAGAAGGTTTGGTATCTACACACTCCCCAACTAGGGCCATGTACCCAGTGTACCTCTCGGGTGACCTCCTCTATCCGCGCTGAGAAGATGGCTGTCCCAGATTCTCTCACGCATCCATCATCAACCTGTCAACTTCCCTTAAGTGTTTCCGCCCATCTTTGGAAGTATCATCATGAGTGGATGTCTCCACTCCCGGATCCTCTGCATGCAGTTGCTCCACATCAATCTGAGTCTCCTCCTCCTTAGGAACTGAAAGTTCCTCCTTTGCATGCAACTTGAGGTCCCTCTCAGGTGACACTTGCATGGCTTTCTGCTCGTCAAACTTCAGATCCCTGCATACCACAGTCCTCTGAATTGAAGGCAGGTACACCCGATAGTTGTGGGGTGTATCTGTGTACCCCACAAGTATTCCCAACTTAGCTGTTGGGTCTAGCTTCTTGCTAGCATCTTTGGTCACATGACAATAAACTGATGATCCAAAGATTCAGAAGTGACTTACATCAGGTCGCTTCCCGGAGTAGGCCTCCATAGGTGTCTTCATTCCCAGTATACAGTGCAGGTTTGTATTCTGCAAGTATACTGCTGTATTGCATGCCTCAACCCACAAATGCAGTGGTAGGCTTTGGTCATGCAACATTGCTCGAGATGCTCCCACAATCGATATGTTCTTCCTTTCAGCCACCCCATTCTGCTGTGGGTTATGGGGTGCAGTCAATTCCCGTTTAATACCTTTTGCAACATAGAAGTCTTTAAACTGTTGGGAGACATACTCTCCACCATTGTCGCTACTCGAGGCTTTTATTTTCTTTCCAGATTCTTTCTTTGCCAAGGCTTTAAATTCACAAAACCTCAAGAAGGTCTGATCCTTTTTTTGCATAAAGTAGATCCAGCATCTACGAGAAAAATCATTAATAAAAATAACATAGTACCTTTGTTTAACGGTGGAGGCTGTAGAGAAAGGTCCACAAACATCTGAGTGAACTGGCTCCAGGATTGCTCCAGCTCTACTGTCTTGATCTAGAAAGGAAGATTTCACATACTTACCCAAGGTACAACCTTTTCATGTACTCGTCTGCTCATGTTTTCCCTTGGGTAATCTGGTAGAAATCTGCTGCATGATCTTCAGGGCTCCATGGTGCAAGTGGCCCAGTCTTCTATGCCATAGCTCACTAACATCTTGGCTCTGCACCATCTCAGCTTTAGAACACAGTCATCTACCTCCATCTTATAGAGATTCTTAACTCGAATCCCTATTCGCTTTGTCTGTCCAGTACCGATATGCCTCAGGAATGCCTTTCCCTTACTGAAGACTACATCATAGCCTTTATCTTATAGCATATTGACAAACACAAGATTCTTCTTCAGACCTAGTACATACTTTACATCAGTCAGGGTGAGGGGAGCTCCATGCTCCCTCTGAAACACAACCATACCTTCAACTAAAACATGGTACTTTCCATCATTGCCCATCTCGATCAGCATTTGGAGATCCTTATCCTCAAAGGTACTGAAAATATTCTTGTCACCTAACATGTGGAATGAAGCTCCACTGTCCAGGTACCACACACATAGCACCATGGATGAAACCATGCATGCGATAAGTGAGAAATCCAGCTCAAATTGTGAGGCTAGTGCCTCACCATAAGATCCCTTTGAGGAACCCTTCTTGGATTTCTTCTGTGGACAATTCGTAGCATAATAGCCCACTTCATGACAATGAAAGCATCGCACTTTCAATTTGTCAATTTTCTTCCCACCATGGGAAGAACTGGATTTGGGATGGGATGTCTTCCCTTTCCCTTTCCTCGCCTTACTTGCTAAGGTTAGATTTTTCTCATCATCTTGCTTCGATGAGGATCCATCTTTGGTGCTTCTTCTTATTTCCTCCTACATGAGATCCGACCAAAGTCGTTCCCAATCTGGCAGTTTTTCTCTTCCATTAACCAAGTCTTGGTAGCTATGCCAGCTCTTACGAAGACCAAGGAGTGCAAGACTCACCATGTCATCATCAACGGTCATGATACCTACACTTCCAAGCTCATCCCTACAGGTGGTGAGCTTGTTCAGATATGTAGAGATCGTGTCGCCCTTTTCACACTTGATCTTACGAAGCTTGTCTTTCAGCGCCAATTTCCTCTGATCACTACTGTTCTGATATAGATATTTCAATCTTTTCCACATTTAAAATGGTGCCTCCTTCCCATGGAGGCTCGAGACAATGTGGTCTCGAACTCCCTCCAAGAGGATTCTCCTTGCTCTAGCCACACATTTCTTCCATTCTGCTAGTTGAGTAGCATCAATCAGTTTGGGGACTTCTTAATCAATGAAGTCCTTTAAACCATTATCCTTTAATACTACCTCCATGTGATCCCTCCAGGCTATATAATTCGAGCTGCCATCAAGGGCATACTCGAGTCTTAAACCATTGAACGCCATTGGTGAAATTGAGATGTGATAAGAACTCGATTTCTATATTTAGGAACCACAAACTTCAAACTTCTCCTTCTTGTATACTGTTCTTCGCCTTGATCACCTTTGCTCTGATACCATGTAGAAATTCCCACTGTAGATCAATAGATTATGCAATATACTAAAACATAATACAAGATCTACTTCTACAACACTTTGCAGAAGCTTAATCGAATTGAGCAAGATCAAGAGAACACATATAACGGAGAATGAGAAATCAATCACACATAGCACAGAAGAAATAACCCAGGGAAGCCTCAGCCTAAAATCCCAATCTCTGTATTATCATACAAGTGGAAATCTTGTTCAGGTTACAAAAAGAATCAGCTCTCAAGCTATCCTGCTCTCTCTGCAATAAAAAACAATACAACTCACAGACTGAATAGATATAGTATATGTCCTCCTCAAGCCCTCAAAGCCTCCTATTTCCTTGTACAATTTTTCTTAGGGTCTAGTGAAGCCACATGTGTGAATTGGCCTCATCACACTCACAAAACCTGAAGAAGTAACTTCACAATCCTCAAGGAAAGGATTCCTTCCGCATGCAAGGAATATTCACAATGGAATATTCTAGCAACTGATAATACACTGCCCCTCCATCTGATCTCAACTGGGTCTCTGTCTGAACTGACATGCATGAGTTATTTATGAGAGAATATTCAGTTATCTGAAGTGCAACAATTACATGCATGCAAGCATTAACTAATTGAACTTACATTAAATCAAAAAACTGTTTGAATTAATCTAATTGGACTTGAATCAGTTAACTCAACCAACTAATTACAACTCAATTTTACAACTCATCCTTATCTCTTTAACTAATGGATAAATTCCTCAATTAATGGAGAAAATGTTGCATGTCCCCACATAGACTTCATGTTTGGTTTTCCTTAACTAATTAACTCAAGATGAATTGATTAATTATTTTACAAACAACTGCTAAGATCAAATTCGAATTTTACTTCTTTATTTTAGTTTAGGGACTGACTAAAATAGGAAGGTATCCCGAAATTCTATTTATAGAATGCTATTTTTAGCACTTCCATTTTTCATTCCTTGTTGCTATGTTCAACACTGGCTGAACTGCTATTTATAGCAGTGCTATTTTTAGCATTTCTTGTTGCTATTTTCAACAAGATACCCCCTCTCCTACTTGTCAGATCCTACTTGAAGACTATTCCACCTTGATTTTGATACGAACTGGTGCCCATAGTTGCCATTCCTAGGGTTCACATAGATGGATGCAGAGGGGAATCCCGTGGCACCTGAGGCAAACATTACATCACATTCATCAGTACTTCTGGAGGGTACCCTTGCGAAGCTTTGGTGCTTGTACTGACAAAGGTTGTTGTTTGGAGGTCACTGTAACTATTTATGTTACCTTCGCTAGTAGGCCTGGGCCGTCATTACCCCAGACTATTTTCGGAAGGTCCTTGATTTTCGCTTTCTTATATTTTGGTGTTCAGTCTTCATCACCCGGAGCGGAAATACTTGGAAGTAGTTTGATTGACTGTATCTTTAGGGAATTTTTAGAGAGTGTCCTTTGCTCCTAGTTGGCCTAGATTTACAAATTTTTTGAGTCTTTAATTAGTTCTCTTAAAAATAATCAAAAGTGGCTGATCGACTAGTTTGTCAGTCTATGAGGCTTCGTGGGATTTCACCTACGAGTGCTAAGCCTTCTCCTCAAAGGCATAGGAGAAATTCTGCCAGTGATTTCTAATCAGTGGCAGCAAACACAATGGAGATTGATCCTTCGGTTGGAGTTATTGATTCACATAATAGACCTGGTATAAGTAGAGAGCTGGAGAGGAACATTCCAATACTTTCTATGGTCCTCTTCCAGTCAAAAGACGTTATTGAGGTTAAAGATCTTCCTGAGTCTCTTTTGACTCCTAATTCTCCTCTTCCTCGTGTTCATCGAGACATTTTATTATACATCAGGACTCCGACCAACAGGCCTTCGAGCTCAGGTCTTTCAATCTTTTCCTTCGATGACCACTGCTGGGAGCATGGCTTCCACCACGAGTGCTACTAGTATGCAAACTCGTGTATCCGTAAGGAGGAATGATTTCCATACCTTTCATTACTCCTAGCACTGCAATATCTGGCTCTACCTCCATTCCATCTTCGAGTGGGGGTACCCAAGCTTTTTCCTTTGGCACTAGTTTTATCCCCTTTAGAATATCGACCAATGCAATTGCTTCGGTTCTGTTAAGTTTTCCATCAGCTGCCTCCATTCCTATGACTTCCATGGCAAGTGGGTCAACTTCTTTTCAGGGTTTCCCTCTTGGGAGTGGTCAAATACCGCATTCTAACCCATCTCTAGTATCAATATCTTTTCCCTCAACGGGTCAAAGTTATAATCCTTTCCAAGGATGGACAAACCCTGTAGTTAGTGGACTTGGAGCCGGGAATCAATTCTCTTTGGGCCAACAAGGGAATATGTCATATTCTTCTGTCAGTTCATTCCAGAGCTTTTATCCCTATGCTCATGCATGGAACCCTTACCAAGGGCTATCTGCTCCATTCAACACCTCTCTAGGGGGTAATTTCAATGGATATGGAAATTTTTCAATAGGAGTTGGTCAAACTCCAATTTTTTCTAGGCCACAAGGATCTCCTTATGGTTTAGGTGCTTCTACGAATTACTTCAAGCAACCTGGTGCCTTCACAAATCCAGGGTATTCTTTTCAGAACGTTGGGAATTCTGCCCAGACAGGATGGAATCCTCAGGGTCCTCCACGATTACCTTTTCTGGCAAAGTTAAACTTGCCGGATCTTTCTAAATTGACTAATGATCCGATTAGATATAAATCGGTCTGGCCTCTGGTTCTAACCAAACTTCTATCAGATATACCCAAATTTGAGGGGAAGACTGGTGAAGATCCGGGTGACCATATAACCACTTTCCACTTATGGTGTTCGTCAAACTCCTTGATAGATGATTCAATCAGGTTGAGATTATTCCAACGTACCCTAACTGGAAATGCAACTAAGTGGTACATTGAACTCCCAGGGGGAACCTTCGCTTCTTTCGATGATTTGGCTACAATAGTTTTGAACCATTTTCAGTTGCCTGTCCATTATGATGCTGGAACTAAGTTATTAGCTAATTTTCACTAGGAACAAGAAACCCACATTTCGGATCATATCCAGGAATGGAGGAGAAGGAAGAGGCTCATTAAAGCCGATATTCCACAAGAATTCCTTCTTGAATGGTTTCTTAAATCTTTACAACCCGAGATCTCTAAGGATGTATCACTCTTCGGTGTGTTCATCGAAGAACATGCTATTTTTAGAGCCCAACAGTTAGAACTTATATATTCTCAATCTGGGGTTCTTAAGAAAATTCTACCTGATGCTCCTAGGTCCAAGGTTGATTTAGCCAAGCCGAAGCCAGGTCCCCATGCCAACGGGCTAGTCAGATCGATTGATGCTAACACGACCAACCTGCTAAATCAATTGCAACAATTGTCTTTACAAACTCTTCTTCTATGCAGACATCACCATCAGTGCCTATGTCTTCTCAAACTTCATCTATAAATGCCATCCAAACTTCTAACCCCAAAAGAAACCAACAATCCGATGGGAAGAAGGAAGGATGAGGTAGGAAAAAGAATCAGGATGGGAAGGGTAATGCAAACAAACCCGACAATGATGCTGGAACAGGTAAAAAAGAGTCTAAAAAGAAAGTAATATTTCCATGCAAGTTGTGCAATGGAGATCATTTGACTCATCTTTGCCCTAAGATCCAAGATTCTCAGCGCTTTTTAGTTCAGCAAGGGTCTTCTAGCTCCCAAGCTGTGCTAATTGTTATCACCCTGTAATTTGAAGGCTATAGGAAAAATCACAAGAATGTAACATCAAAACAACTTTGGATGGGAATCTAGCCCTTCCAATCCTAGAGAGGGCTCTCTCTGTAAAATTTATCTTTGTTGCTTGAAAATATTAGACTAGTTATGATTGAACTTGGGTTTTGGGTTTTGGAAGACTGCTTGTATTCAATTTAATTGGCATCTATTGGGGAATGGAGTCAAAAGGTAAACTGGATGGTTGCATAAATTTTCCACAGAGTAAACTCAAGGCAAGTTATGAATATGTAATGGATCTTTCAGAATAATAAGTGGATGATGGCAGAACAATGAAAATATTCAGCAAAACTAAAGAGCAATTAAGAAATCTTTAGTGTGGCATTCAGTCAATTAGGAAGCACTAAAGAGCAGTCAAGAATTCTTTAGTATGGCCTTCAGTAGAAAACATACAGATTGCAAAAACAACCAGAATAAGGTACTCAAAAGTAAATCCTATTCATCACATTTTCTGTTTTGCAATTGGAATTTAGATGATTACAATGAAGATATGACAGTGAAACACTTTAACATAAGAAAAACATCACCAGTATTTAAGCCACAAGAATCCTATGAATGGTTTGTTTAGTATTGATGCTCCAATGCTTAAAAGAAAACTTACAATGCTCCAACAAATCACTAATATTTCTGATCTCAAATAATCGACTTCTAATACTTCAATAACAGAAGTATTTATACAAAATTTACAAATTTATAATAAATGCTCTCTAACAGATAGGACATTTTTAGACTATAGATGAACTAAAAGCTCTAACTGCTGCAGATTAATAGTTCTGGTGGAATGTGTTGTGCAAATGTTGTTGCTGTGGAAGTGGGAGCAGGTAGGATGTGGACCCAAATTTGTGGTTGTGCTGGCAGATGAACTAGCAGATGCAAATGTGTCTCTCTTTTTCTTAGTAATTCACTCAACTACTTGCTGCTCCTCTGACTTGATAATCTGAGACTTCCCTCACTGATGGTTGATCCTGTGATCCTGTGACTCCGTGCTGTTTTATCATTCATTAGTGTCACAAAATGATAGAAAATATTTAGTACTATATATATTTGAAAAATATTTCCAAAATATTTTAAATGAAATTTATAATTAAATTTCTACAAAACCATGTGTTGTTTCCAATCCATGGTTTTGTTTTCTCTTTCCATGAATTCACAAAACCATGTGTAGTTTTGTTTTTATTACTCCTTCCTCTATAAATTCATTTTATCTGTATGTAAATTCCTTTTACCCTTGTAGAATACCTGGATGGTTTTACAAAACCATGTGTTGATTTGTATGGTTGGAAGAGTATTCTCACTTTACTCTTTTACTTTCACCTGCAACATGATTTTACACCTATAGCATCCGTGAATTTTAAATTCCTTTTACCCTTGTAGAATACCTGGATGGTTTTACAAAACCATGTGTTGATTTGTATGATTGGAAGAGTATTCTCATTTTACTCTTTTACTTTCACCTGCAACATGATTTTACACCTATAGCATCCGTGAATTTTATTTCATGTGTCGTTGTAAAACTATTTTACCTTTGAATCTCATTCCACAACCTTAGTCTCATATTTCTTGTAGCTATATAATTTTACCTCAAGTATGGTTTCACCCATAGCTTTGAAATATTACCGCATTCTCATATCTCTATATTTCACTTGAAATTAATCCACCTTATATTCCCGTAACATTTATAAGATTCAAAACCAAAACAGTTAATGGTTTATCGCATTGCTTTAAAGTGGTAGGTGGTATTATTTCGGAGGACACGATATAACGTGGGGCTGCCACGTTGCAAAAAGGTGTGCTCGGAAAACCACTAATCTTGCATTCTTTTTGAGTGTTAAGTGTTGGATGAGCTGAGAGTGCGATATGGAATTTTAACTGTTCATTTATTTTTACCAATCTCGAGGAAGATACAAATGAAGGGGGTTTAATTCTTAGTGCGGGGTGGGCCATTGGTTGACTTTGCAGGGGGAAGAGGTAGTATAGACTTGCGGGGAGAAATTAATATAAAGTCCAAAACTTTATATTAATAGGGTTTTGTGAAGTAAGGGGTAAAAAGATGGATTATATATATATATATATATATATATATATATATATATATATATATATATATATACTTTATGGGATTTATCCCACTTTCACAAGGGAACATTCTTCATGATGGTTTATATAAGCCCATAGTTACATTGTGTTTTGACAAAATAAGCCCAAGGCTACCCACTTGTGCTTGGTGTTAGGTGTAATAGGCTTAGGTATTGTGAATGTAAGTCGCATGGAGATGGAGCAGGAGCTGAGCTTTCGAGCTTATTTTTTATACAAATTTCAATAAAATCCAAGGCTTTAAAACCAGAAGCTCTGCAATATATAACCTTTCTGTCACTCAAACCTATTCTTAATGTTTTGAAAGTAGGTATTCGGATTATGCTAGGGTAATATTCAGATGAATTAACAAGGAAAGTGGGTGATAAAGTAGGAAGCTGAGTGAAGGATGATGCGAAATGGAGAGGAAGCAGGGCGAGTCAGCAAGCCAAAAGCTTCATCATGAGGGCAAAAAATAATATCTGAATCATCAGATTTCCTATAATTATAGGACCCTAACATCAGCTCCATCTTGGGGATGGCAGTCTCCTTGGAGGTGCCAAGAACCACAGATCTTTGAGTTTATAGATCAGTGCCTTCTCCATTGGGCTGTTCCCAAATCTACAACCTGTTCTTCCAACTCTCAAACTAAAATCAAAACCAATATGCATACTGAACATTGAACTACACACTGAACTGAAAGTTGAGAAGCAAACTAAATTTGAAACTAAAAAAAGGCTCAGAGTCCTGAGCTTATTTGCACCCTGCTACCTACCCTATATTGTTGAAAATCAGGCTGACTTAAATAATACAAAAATTCCAATGAAGCCAGTCAAGCAGCTGCAGAAACAAATGGATTGCTTGATTGATTGTCAGTAAACTTAGAAGTATAATTTGATCATGTGTCCACATAATCAAAGCTGTGATATATAATGGCAACTGCTGATGTATTTGGTCCTTATAGAGAAAACATGTTTGAAAACTTGCGCTGAACCTGCATGTAATCTTCTATAGGATCAACAAAAGCATAATGTATGATATTTGCTTCTAGGCCTTCAATGATTAATTGATCAGCTGTATCCTCAATATTAAACCCTAAAACTACTTATTCAATTTTGTACTTGAAAGCATAATAATCCTCAATCTTCCAGTCAAAAGGTAGTACAATTTCCTCTTGCTTTGGAGAAGGAAGATTTTCCAAGAATTCTTTAGGATCTCAAAAATTATATAACTGAATTTGAGAAGCAACATTTTAATGCCATTTTCATATTTTTCAGCAACTAACTCAAGAACACATATTTTAACTTCAGGCAAAAATTTTCTTGATTTGAAAATAAGAAACACAGCTCTTAAAAAATCTTCATCAAGCTGAAATTCTGATAACCCATCCCTAAATTCATTTAAATTTTCATGAAATGAAAGGTTTTCCACAAACCCTGTCAGTATCACCATTAATGCTTTGGAATATGGATTCTTTGGTTATGGAATCACTCTGAACTTTGAAGCTCTGGACCTTGAACAATGGAGTCGCCAGGTGAAAGGTACAACCTTCTGGTGTCTAATCGTTGTTCACCATCAACAATCAGATCCGAACGTTGTTGCACTTTTCTGAGGAAGATAAAATGTTCTTTCCCCAGTATGGTCGCCACTATGTTATCACCCTGTAATTTGAAGGTTGTAGGACAAATCACAAGAATGTAACATCAAACCAACTTCGGGATGGGAATATAGCCCTTCCAATCCCAAAGAGGGCTCTCTCTGTAAAATTTATCTTTGTTGCTTGAAAATCTTAGACTAGTTATGATTGTACTTGGGTTTTGGAAGACTGATTGTATTCAATTTAATTAACATCTATTGGGAAATGGAGTCAAAAGGTAAACTGGATGGTTGCATCAATTTTCCACAGAGTAAACTGAGGGCAAGTTAGGAATATTTACTGGATCTTTCAGAAAAATAAGTGGATGATGGCAGAACAATGAAAATCTTTAGCAAAACTAAAGAGAAATTAAGAATTATTTAGTGTGGCATTCAGTCAATCGGGCAAAACTAAAGAGTAGTCAAGAATTCTTTAGTATGGCCTTCAGTAGAAAACAAAGAGTAGTCAAGAATTATTTAGTATGGCCTTCAGTAGAAAACATACAGATTGAAAAGCAGCCAGAATAAGGTACTCAAAAGTAAATCCTATTCATCACATTTTCTGTTTTGCAATTGGAATTTAGATGATTACAGTGAAACACTTTAACATAAGAAAAACATCACCAGTATTTAATCCACAAGAATCCTATGAATTGTTTGCTTTGTATTGATGCTCCAGTGCTTAAAAAAAAACTTACAATGCTCCAACAGATCACTAATATTTCTGATCTCAAACAATCCACCCCTAATACTTCAAAAGCAGAAGTATTTATACAAAATTTACAAACTGTTTACAATAAATGCTGTCTCTAACAGATAAGACATTTTTAGACTATAAATGAACTAAAAGCTCTAATTGCTGCAGATTAATAGTTCTAGTGGAATGTGCTGTGCAAATGTTGTTGCTATGGAAGTGGGAGCAGGTAGGATGTGGACCCAAATTTGTGGCTGTGCTGGCAGATGAACTAGAAGATGCATATGTATCTCTCTTTTTCTTAGTAATTCACTCAACTGCTTGTTGCTCCTTTGACTTGATAATGTGAGACTTCCCTCACTGATGGCTCCTGTGCTGTTTTATCATTCATTAGTGTCACAAAATATTTTAGAAAATGTTTAATAATATATATATATATATTTGAATAATATTTCCAAAACATTTTAAATGAAATTTGTAATTAAATTTCTACAAAACCACGTGTTGTTTCCAATCCGTGGTTTTGTTTTCTCTTTCTATGAATTCACAAAACCATGTGTAGTTTTGTTTCTATTACTCCTTCCTATGTAAATTCATTTTTTCTGTATGTAAATTCCTTTTACCCTTGTAGAATACCTGGATGTTTTACAAAACCATGTGTTGATTTGTGTTTCTTTTACTTTCACCTGCAACATGATTTTACACCTGTAAATTGATTTTACCATGCCTGTAAATTGAGATCACCTTAATCATGAATGCTATCTTTGCTCTCGTGTACATTAATTTCATGTGAAATTTTCCCTTTTATTTCCTCTGATAAATTCATGGCATCCGTGAATTTTATTTCATGTGTCGCTGTAAAACCATTTTACCTTTGAATCTTATTCCACAACATAATTTTACCTCAATTATGGTTTCACCCGTAGCTTTGAAATATTACCACATTCTCGTATCTCCGTATTTCACTTGAAATTAATCCACCCTATATTCTTGTAACATTTATAAGATTCAAAACCAAAACAATTAATGGTTTATCCCACCGCTTTAAAGTGGTAGGTGGTATTATTTTGGAGGACACGATATAACGTGGGCTGCCACATAGCAAAAAGGTGGGCTGGGAAAACCACTAATCTCGCGTGCTTTTTGAGTGTTAAGTGTTGGATGAGCTGAGCGCGCGATATGGAATTTTAACCGTTCATTTATTTTTACGAATCTTGAGGCAAATAAAAATGAAGGGGGTTTAATTTTACGAATCTTGAGGCAAATAAAAATGAAGGGGGTTTAATTCTTAGTGCGGGGTGGGCCATTGGTTGACTTTGCAGGGGGAAGAGGTAGTATAGGCTTGCGGGGAGAAATTAATATAAAGTCCAAAACTTTATATTAATAGGGTTTTGTGAAGTAAGGGGTAAAAAGAGGGATTATATATATATATATATATATATATATATATATATATATATAGTTTTACTTTATGGGATTTATCCCACATTCACAAGGTAACATTCTTCATGATGGTTTATACAAGCCCATAGTTACATTGTGTTTTGAAAAATTAAGCCCAAGGCTACCCACTTGTGCTTGGTGTTAGGTGTAATAAGCTTAGGTATTGTGAATGCAAGTCACATGGAGATAGAGTGGGAGCTAAACCTTTCGGGCTTATTTTTTATGCAAATTTCAATAAAATGCAAGGCTTTAAAACCAGAAGCTCTGCAATATATAACCTTTTTGTCACACAAACCTATTCTTAATGTTTTGAAAGTAGGTATTCGGCTTATGTTGGGGTAATATTCAGATGAATTAATAAGGAAAGTGGGTGATAAAGTAGGAAGCTGAGTGAAGGATGATGCAAAATGGAGAGGAAGTGGGGCGAGTCAGCAAGCCAAAAGCTTCATCATGAGGGAAACAAACAATATATGAATCATCAGATTTCCTATAATTATAAGACCCTAACACTAACTAACCCTTTTCCCCAAGGGAAACAATTACTTGCTGGTGCGAACTCTAGTACCAGTATCCCCACTCGGGGCAACTAGGAAGGGGAAAATACATCAAATGTTTACATGATGATTTCACCTATTGATGTTGCTACACGGTCACGTGATTATTGTGAATCAGGATCATCCAAGGCTATGTCTTCTCTCGATGTTTCAGATCCACTCCATATCGAGAGGCTGTTAGGTCCCTATACGACTAGTGTAACCCCTTATTGTTATTAGTACAACCCCCTTATTATATTTTTGTGCCCATGTAGTCCCCATATTGTTATTATTGTGCCCCATAGAAGCCCACTATTGTTATTATTGTGCCTTTACATTATTATTGTTATGTCAGCTCTGATTATATTATGACCCCTTAGACTCCTATATATAGAAAGGAGGCCTTTTCATTTGTATCATCCAAGAATTGTTCGTTTGTGTAATGTAAAGGAGGCTGCCCCCTCAAAGAGGCTTATTTCTAAGGCGTTGATCTATCTCTTCTATCTTTTTGTGAGCTGGTTTCATAACATTTGGTATCAGAGCTTTGGATTCTAGGGTTTTGCTGCTCCAAATAGGTCATCGTGGAATTTTCGCTATAACTTTTCTTCTGCGATGTTTTAGAAGTGAAAAAAAACCCATTTGAGAGGAAATCACACTGAACCTTGGGCCCGAATTTCAGATCTTGCCTCGCTATATTTTCGGAGATATGATCTGAGGAAGTTAGGATTTTTGCAATCTCCATAATTTCATCTAAAATAGGTCATCGTGGAAGTTTCGCTATAACGTTTTCGCTATGAAGTTTCAGAAGCTAAAAAGAAAACCCATTTGAGAAGAAAGCAGTCTGAACCTTAGGTTTGAATTTCAGATCTTGTCTCACTATATTTTTGGATATATGATTTGAGGAAGTTAGAGGTTTTGTAGACTCCCGAATTACATCTTAAACAAGTGATCTTGGGAAAATTGTCATACCTCATATTTTGATGTTTCTTGATTCCGAATGATTTACATCATTGTTTGTATGTCCTCCCTAATTTGCGGGAAGTAGAATCAAGTTTCTCCAATTCTTCATCTACTAGTGATGTTCATGCATTTTTAAACCCTTTGGCTCCAACATAATTTTATGCCGAAGGTAATATGTTTGTTATCTCACAAACTGTTTCAATGAACATCTCTAGGAATCCCAACATTATTGAAAATGTATTCATTGGAGCTGATTGTTCCCTTGAAGAAATTCAAACTTATACCGATCTCTTTAAATATTTTCGTGATGTGTTCGCTTGGTCTTATGAGGAAATGCCTGGAATAGATCCATCTATAGTCCAGCATGAGATCAAGACGTACGAAAATGAGAAACCTATTCGTCATAAAATTCGACTGATAAACCCTATAAAAGCAACAACTATCAAAGCTGAAGTTTAGAGTTGCTTAAGGTGGGTTTCATATACCTCATTCCTTTAACTAAGTGGATCTCTAATCCAGCCCTGTAGACAAAAAGCAAGGAACGATCCATGTATGCATTGACTTTAGGGACCTAAATAAGGCTTGTCCTAAGGATAATTACCCCACGATGAATGTGCATGTAATGAAATTTTCTCGTTTATGGACGGATTTTCTGGTTATAATCAAATTACTATCCATCCAGAAGATCAGAATAAGACAAATTTTATTTGTCCCGTGGTACATTTGTGTTTAAAAAGATGCCCTTTGTCCTAAAAAATGCTGGAGCTACTTTTCAGCGGGCCATGTCATATGCTTTTCACGATATCGAGCACATCATCGAATATTATTTGGATGATTTAGCTTCTCGTTCTCGAAAGAGAATAGATCATCCTAAACATATTCGATTGATTTTTGAACGATATCATTTTTATAAAATCTAGTTGAATCCGAATAAGTGTGTTTTCACCGTCACATCCGGTTGGTTATTGGGATTCATCGTGTCGACTAAGGGGATTTGTGTAGACCCCTTCAAGGTTGAGGCAATACTTTAGTTGCCTCCCTCGACCTCTATACGTCAACTTCAGAGTCTCCAAGGAAAAACAAATTTCTTGAGGAGATTTATAGCCAATTATGTCGAGATCACAAAAGGATTTATGAGATTGCTTAAGAAAGGGGTCCCATTTCTATGGGATGATTTCGTGCAACGCTCTTTCGATGCTTTGAAAAAAGCATTGACCTCTACTCCTTTGTTGAGTCCACCTGATTATAATAGAGACTTCCTTTTGTATCTCGCAGTAGCAGAATCAACTATTGGTATGGTTCTAGTTCAGGAAGATGATGCCTTATGTGAGCACGTAATCTACTATCTGAGCCAAGGCTTGGTAGGTCCTGAATTGCATTATTCTCCCATTGAGAAACTAGCTTTGGCAACTATCCATGCTGTCCAACGGCTTAGAAATTATATTCTGCTTCGAAAAACTTTCGTCTTAGCAACTGTCAACCCATTTCAGTTTGTTCTCAGTAGGCGAGTGATTGGGGGCAAATATAATAGATGGATTGTCATTTTACAAGAATTCGACCTCGAATTCATGTCGGCTAAGTCTAAGAAATATTTAGTATTTTTAGAGTTGATCTCAGAGTTTCCTTGTGAGGAAGAAATTGTTTATGAGGAAATTTTTCTTAATGAACATCTGTTTCTTATTTCCTCACAAGATCCTTGGTATGGGGATATTATTATATATCTCCAGACTTCAAAGTTTCTGCTCTCTTTTTCCAAGGATGAATGTAGAAAATTGCGTCACCTCGCTAAAAGTTATATTATTATAGGTGACACTTTATATCGTCACGGGGTTGATTCAATCCTTAGACATTGTTTAATCTTGGAAGAAGCTAAGTCTGTGCTTAATGATTTCCACAATGGAGCTTGTGGTGGTCATCTATCTGGGCTTGCTACAACCCAAAATTTTTTGCGAGCATGCTACTTTTGGCCTTTGATCTTCAAAGATTGTATTGAAGCGGTCAAGAGATGCCATCCCTGTCAGGTTTATACTTGGAAAATGCACGCACATCTAGCTCCGCTTTTCCCTGTGATCACCGTTGGTCCTTTCACGAAGTGGGGTATTGATTTTACTACTTGTAATCTGCCTTTGGCAGGAAATCACAAGTATATCATCGTAGCCATAGACTACTTTACTAAGTGGGCTGAGGATATGCCTAATTTCAAGAATGATGGTGAAACAACAACCTTGTTTCTCTTCAATCAAGTTATTTCCCAGTTCGATATTCCTAAAGAGATTGTCACTGACCATGGAAGTCATTTCCAAAATCAAATGATGTCTGAATTGGCTCTCAAGTTGGGTTTTCAGCAGGAGCATTCATCTCCATATTATCCTCAGGCCAATGGGAAGGTCGAATCCATGAACAAATCCCTTAAAATTATCCTGCAAAGGGTGATTAACAAAGCTAGATCCAATTGGAACATCATTTTATATCCGACACTTTTGGCATACCGAATGTCAGTTAAGACTGCCACTAGTTTTACTCCCTTTCAACTAGTTTATGGGTTGGAATCCATTTTTCCTGTGGAATGTGAAATTCCTTCCCTTAAACTGGCTATTGAAATTCTTCCCGATACTTCTAGTCTCAAAGAACGCCTCGTTCATTTGGAACATCTCGATGAGCAATGTCGAGATGCCACCATAATCAACGAAGCTCATAAGAAGAGGGTAAAAACTCAATATGATAAAGCTGTCCGTCCTAGAATTTTTTCTGAAGGTGACCTTGTCTTAGTCTACGATCAAGACAAAGATGCCTTGGGGGAAGGCAAGTTTAAATATATGTGGTACGGTCCCTTTATTGTCAAAAAAGTTTTGAAAAAGGGAGCTTATGAATTGATTGATTTTGAAGGAAACAAGTTGGCGGAGCCCATAAATGGGCTCTACCTTAAGAAGTACTTTTCTTAGGCTTTGGCCTAGCATTTGCTTGATTGTATATATTGTATCATTGTACATATCTATCTATCGGTTTTAGTGATGTCAATATTTTTTATTTGCTTTGGCAGGTATTGATGGATGATTTGATATATCTAGGGTTCGCCGATGGTGCCAATAGACACTTCCCAAATATTTCTTTCATAGCTTGGGTGATTTATTATCCATTTGACTAGTTGTTGGTTTTGAGAGGAGTATGTATCGGTCCCGCTTCAAATAATATCACCGAATATATTGCTGTTATTAATTTACTATCTAAGGCAATATCTCTTGATATTGATTCATTAGTAGTTTATTTGGATTCACAATTGGTGGTATCTCAACTGAATAACATCTATTGTATGAGAGATCCTTATTTATATTGCTAATTTCTGAGAGTGAGTTTATTACAAAGATCATTTGTTTATATCACATTTATCCATATTCCACAATCAAAAAATTCATTAGTAGATTCTATCGCTAATCAAGCATTGGATTTGCATATAAATCACTCGTTACATTAAAACATCAAGAATAATCGAAGTATCATCTGTATATATATGATCATCATGATAAAATTATCTGTATATAGATAGAGTTTTGTGTCTAAAATAATATACAAAATTGAGACAAAATGTCCTTCAAAATTAGGTCTTATGGCCGTCATCATGTCTAATAAGAAAATATCTAATCATCTATCTAACGATCCTGCTCAGGATGAGCGGTAAGAAAGAAAACGATGGCATTGACCACCCACCAAAATAGTCGCACCCAATCCCGTGGTACTCCCACCACGCGTCATTGCATCTCCTCTGGTAGGTCCTCTATGGCCACCATGGGTACTTGGTGAGTTAACCTCACCAAGTTTCTCTAGACTACATGGAGGGTCCTCTCAGTCTCTGCTACGGCCCCTTCGACGTCTCTTCCATGACGCCTGTGTCGAGGAAGACCATCAGGTCTCACTGGTCCAACATCTGTGTCATGATCAATAATTTTGTAAGTGTTTTGTCTCATCAAAAATATTTTTTTTTAGTTCATTTATACTTAAAATCCAAAAAATCTTAAAATTTAAAAATTAAAAATCATTTATACCTATGGCACCCCATGCTGCATCTGGTGGCAACACTAGATCCGTATCTCCTCTGAAATCCATTCCAGCATAAGGGTAGTCTTTGACTGCAATGACCTGTTGTTCCCACCAAAGGAAAAACTCGTCATCAAATGTAGTCTTAGGGACCTCACCACCCCCTAGTCATTTCATAAGGTTAGCCCACCTGCCCATCCGTGGATCTCTTGGGTTGCTAATGGTGGATAATACCTTGGGACGAAGCCCAGGTACTCTCTCAAAGAAGAAGGAACACAAGATGGTTCCATATCCAAAATTCTTTGTTTGACCCTTCTGGATAGAAGTAATTTGTTTTTTCATATTGGCTAGCAGAGGTGTGCACCAGTCAAAGAATGTAGTGAGACAATCCACTGCAAGACTCATTGAAACATGTGAAGCCTGATGTAGAGCAGTAGAAACATTTACCCTGGTTATGGCAAAAAGCAAAAATCTCAGTGATAAACTCTCTACATACTTGATTGGAATTTGACTTCCAATCTTTTCAGTGTTTCCAGGACAATATATGCGGACGTAGTCTTCTACACTAAGACTACCTCTTGTCCTTCTAGTTGAGTGGACTCTCTCTCCCCTCCGGGAAAGACCTGTAATGAAATAGATATCCTCTATTTCAATCCTCAGGGGCATCTGATCAATCACAAAATCATCTTCTTCTGCACTCCAGTAGTGGATTAACATCTCAAGCAATCTGGTATTTGCCTTCATATTCGACATTTTGAAGAATTTTAACAATCTACATCCTCATAAGGCATCTAATGCATTTTGATCCTCCATTACTTGATTATCAATTGCACTATTCTCTCTTTCATGCCAAGTAATTGACATCCTACAAAAAATGATGTTTTGAATCATTAAAACCATGTTTTTAATTTTGAATTCCCATACACACAAGTTCGTAATTAAGACAATTGCTTATAGGGATTTCCTATATGCAGATCACATGTATCCAACCTGCATGTACGCAGAGATTTTTTTTTTTTTTTTTTTAATAATTCCTTACGGTCAAATTTGTAATAAAACATCTAAAAAACATTAAAACTTGTCAAAATTTCAATTAGAAGGTTACTTGGAATATTTGAAGCAGTTTGAACGGTTGAAATTGATGGAGGAAGCTTTCTTGGTTTTTTCTCCACAACTCCTTCACCCAATTTCTCAAAACACAAATGAGAAATTGTGAGTCAAAAAGTCCTTATATAGGTTGACAAATGATTTTTTTTTTTCTTTCTAAAGTTTACTTTTATTTTGTGGAATTTTTGACCTTTTGGCTTGGAGTGTTGGGATGGGTTGTTTTTACAGGATACTTTGGAGATTTTTTGAGAAATTGCTTCGGTTCCATGACTGCAGACCCATCATGGTAGGTATCACTTTCTTACTGGCATACAGGTTAGGGAATATCACTTTCCACTGCATTTTTCATTCTAGCCTCCATACTGCGATATTTTTTCCATAGGGTTGACCCCATCATGTCTTGATTCTCAAACCATTTTCACTCGCCGATTTATAAAATCATGATATGATGGTAGAGCCAACCTTTACATGGGCATATTAGTTAGATCCTTGCTAGCATATGTTTCCCATGCTACTATCTGGAGTAGGCTCGGGAGTCCTCTTTAGTCCCGCCATGACTTGTGCGTTGAAGACTCATTCTCTTTCTTCTTCGCTATTTTTCTGGCTTTATACCCTAGAGGCTCCTTAGTGTTGAGTTGTATCGCTACATTGCATGTTGACTATTTGTACCTTTTGGCCTTGAGACGACTTCACTTGGACTCGTGTTTAAGCCACCTTTTGACCATGTCTTCTGTGAAATCAACCTTGCAATCACTTAGCCTCTGCAACTTGACACACCTTTTTACCCATGGAAAGAACATTCCTTTGAGTGTCATTGACCAGTTTCGTCACCTTGCATTGAGCATAGGAATGTTCCCCTCTCAGGAAATAACACATCTGTATTTGGACAATCGTTCTTTCCACTGTACTATAACATTCTTTTATTCCTTTTCAGGCTTCATGAATATGAAAAAGACAAAAAAAATTATATATCCCAAAAAGAGCGGGAACAGGACATTATTTCCATAATTGATGGCAGCTAGAGTCAGTTGTGTCGCCCTTGAACAAAGCACTCAAAAAATAAGTCTTTCCTCCATTGGGATGGGCTTTAGTTTGACTTAGGAGAGCCTTAACCTTGTTATTGAGTTATTACTCCTCTGATTGGTTATCTCTTCCAATCATATGGAGAGTTTGCTTATGCCTCCTGCATGACAAACTTATACAAAGTTATCATATGCTGCCATGTAGTCACATTTGAGTCGTGCTTTTGTTCAAGGGAAGTAAACCTGAGTCAGCCTTTCTGTGGTGTCCCTTGACGTATTTTTCAGTCGACCATCCCTGGTTGTTAGAGTCATGTTTGTTATCACATAAGCTATTTGGTCATTTGCTTGTGTTGGTTTGAGAATGTCTCCATTGACTTGTTGCTGGCAGGTCTTGCTCTTATCGACTACGAAAAATTGCTTTGAGAGCAGATCTAGAGCCCAACCTTGGCCCTATTTTCATTATTGATAGGTTACCTTGTGCTCAACATTGATCATTATCATGGGTCTTTGACTGAGTGGTTTCCCTTGTGTTCGATGTTAGCTTTCATTATCACACATTGGGATTCGTGTAGTGCCTTGGTTTCCATTTGACCCTATTGGTGGATTCCTCGCCTCTGTGTTAGCTTTCATTATTGGTTGGTTTAGAGGGTTTCTATCGTGCGCTAGCTACATCTTGTTTACATTGGAAATGTGCTTCAGTTGGGTTACTACATCTTTATTTGTCCGATCCCTTCCACATTATTGGCCTACAGGTTATACTCGTGCTGGATTGATGAAGGATGCCTTAATTCCTTCCTTCTAGCTGATCTTTTCCCATTGACTTCAACTCATTGCTTTGGGAACAAGATCTAGAGTCCATTTGGCAGTACCTTAGGGTTTGCAGTCATCAGTGGCAGACTCCTTTGCTTTCGACCTCGAAAAACATCATTGTCTCCTGATTGATAGATTCTTCCAAGTGTTCGACTACAACTCATTTGTTAGATTGTACTGGGTACCTTGACTCTCATCATCATTATTGGTGAGTAGTCTTGTGCTTGTTAACAATATACATCAATGACCAGTAATCAAATGATTTATCACATGGTCGACTTCAGATCATTTATTACCATTGTGTAGAAATGTACCACGGCGGTCGGTGAAGACCTCGGGTTTGCATCAACATTTCTTGGTTCACTTGTCAGTTGCTCCTGTTTATGCTAGTTGACACCATCCACCTTATATGTTGTAGTTCCTAACAGTGACATCTTATATGTTGGCACCCGAGTTGCAGTGTAGTACCATTTGTTCCACCATTTGACTTTGTACTTTTTTGGATAAGCTTTATGACTTCAGTGATCAACTTCCTACTTCAGCGTCATTGATCAATTATTTATATGTGATATTGAGACATGTACTTATCTGGGTATGATTGGATGATCCACTATGTATTTTCATTTCCTTTATACTTGTATGCATATTAGATCCGCTTTTGTACTTTACATGCGGACATGATTTATTATCTATGAGCATGGGTATGCCCACCTCAGACAACAATTTCTTTCTGATCTCTTTCACTGGCTTGGCAGGCTGAATTCTGGTGAACTCCTCTCTGGTCTCGACATGATTCCTTCTATACACTTAATACATTTCAGCCATCATGTACCCCTTCTGACCTCATATATTAGGGGGCATCTATTATAGCACCATTTACCACTCTTGGTAGATTTGATGCTCTGGTTATGGCCTAGGGCAACCCTTCCTTTCCAGACTTGGTCCAAATTCTAAAAAATAGTGTTTTATTTCCCATACGCTACTTTTCCTTGTGTTAAAAGCATGTACACGTGGGTCAGTATATACCAAACCCACGTATATGTGTTAAAACACTAAAAAATAAATAATCTCCTTAAATTCGGGTGGAGTTTATGAGTTTTACCTATTACTCACCTACTATAGCCTGTGGCCCAATTGTTTCCCAACTGAAAAAACTAATTTGGAGAAGTATAAATAAACCTCCATGGGAAGGCCTAAGGGGAGAAGAGAGGAGATATTGATATTATAGTTGATTGATCCCTGATCGATTATGAAGAAATCCATGTGCCTCCTGCACTCCCAAGTTATAGGAAACCTTTGTTTCCTCTTTTGAGATGTCCTTCATCCCTCTTATGACATTATTGTGTGTATCAATGGAGGAAGATTGTTGAGGCCGGGACATGACAGATTCGGAGGACGGTTCCACTTGAAGTTGGAGGAAGACTGAGGTTGTAGTTTTCCACCTTTCATTTAGCTTACATCAATAAGGAAATGTTGTTCTGTTCTTGATATTTATCATGTTTATGCATTGATCCATGTTGTAATTTGCTTATAAATCTTATATTAATGCATAATTGCTCATTTTCTTATATGATCTAACACATATATCATGAACATGCTTTCTATTACTGCTGTTGTATATGATTTGCTTGAATAAGTTACATGTTTTAAAGGCATCGGAAGAAGCAGAGGGTTTGGACCCTGTGGGATCGACCCCGAACGTAGGACCTTCGGGTAATACCACTTCTTCCCAGTTTAGTAGTTTAAGAATTTAGATTGTTTGTCTGCACATTTCTTGTTGTTGTATGCCCTCCGCTCTGTTGGGGTTTTCAACCTAAGACCCTAGGGTGTTCCCACCCGCAACAGAAAGCACATCTAACACATGTCAAACAATATGCTCAACCTAAGTAGGTGGAGTGGATTTCCCCTTCTGACTTATTTGGTGGAGTTATTGTGTGTATAAGGGTTCTAGATTAAAGAGGAAAGTACTTGAGGTGACATCATTTTTCTCTAGATCTTTAGGTGGACTTAGTCCTAGATTCACTACTTAATGTCCTTTCGTAGTGTATGGTATAGGTGAATGCAAGGGGGAAGGGCTTGCGATACATAAGGTAGATGCTTAATGTCTATTTCAGCTCCCTTCAAGGGTGTCCTTCATGAGGGTACTTGCAGCTTGAGTGACTGTTGCATGAAGGTTCTCATAGCTATCTCTCACACATACACTAACCAGTAATGGGTCTTCATCATCATTCCATATTGGTATTTGGGAGGCCCCTTTGACTACTGAGTGCTTGTTTGTAGTAACCTATGGATTTGATAGAGTGTGCTACATGTACGATTATGTCTAGTTGTAATATGCTTTCTTTTTATTTCATTAAAACATATTTCACCATGGATAAATAGCCTTCTAAATTCTCTCATAGATCATATTTTTTTTTTTCCATAAATAGAAGAATCACTAGCCAACAACCGAGAATAGTGTTTAAACAAGATTGCACAAACATAATCATATTTGAGAATAACACATCAAATTTAGTGGAAATTGAAGACATGGAGATTGAAGTAATTGAAGCAATTTCTCCACCCAATTTCAACCCTCCTTTAACTAATCCTTTAGACCATTCACTGGTTTAGTTGAGTAAACCTCATTTCAGTGATACTTTTTCCTTTTGGTGCAGTTCTCATGCACTATCAAGCATTAGTGCTTCATCTAATTGTTGGAAATAATACTGAGAGGGGGTGTGAATCAGTATTATCAAATTCTTTTCAATATATCTTCCAGATTTATACTTTAATTTATTCTTCAGATATTGATCATTAATTTGTATGTCAGTACCATATAATAATGAGCAAGAACAATAAAAACAGATAGTCGCACCAAAGAACACCAGATATAAGGTGGAAACCCAATGTGGGTGAAAACCACCTGCTGCAATATGTCTCTATATTCTTTCAATTAGAAACTTCTTTTACAATGATTTTGTACTGGTGCAGTCCTTTACCAGTATGCAGGCTGCAACCTGCTGAGAGCTACAACCCTCTCTTGTTTTCTAGTCTCTCCTGGAAGGGAGCTACAACCCCCTTAGCTCTTGTATTAGCCGATCTATTAGTACGTAGGTGCTGACCTAATTCTTTTCTTCCAAGGACCACTTTTCATAAATTTTCAAACTGGATCCATGAACATCAAATAATAATCAAGGACATGTGAATCAACTAATCTCCTTTTACAATCACCCAATGAGTCAACCAATAACTTCTCAGAATGCAGTAACCAGAAAAGCAATACAAGTAATCTAAACCCAGAACTCTGTAGCAATAGATAAAAGGCGGCCAACAAATATTTTAAGAAAAGTCCGCAACTTCACCAAATAGAAACCTGCGAATATCCGCAACTCTTCTGTGTCTGGACTGCGCAGCTCCACACCTGCACTGTCTATCTGACAGCGTACCTCCGCACCTTTGCCTTCTGCTGCTTTGCGTACCTCCGCACCTGTGCCTTCTGTTGTGCTGCAGACCTCCGCACCTACACCTTCTGCTGTGCTGCGAACCCCCGCACCTGCGCCTTCTACTGCGCTGCGTGCCTCCGCACCTGCGCCTTCTACTGTGCTGCGTACCTCCGCACCTGCGCCTTCTACTGCGCTGCAGACCCCCGAACCTGCACCTTTTGCTGTGCTGCGTGCCTCCGCACATGCGCTGTGGATCGCCTGCGGACCTCCAAATAGAGCCAAGTTAACAGTCCTCCAATGTGCCACAGATAGTCAGATCCACAGATCTGATCATGCGCCAGAGAAATCACGACCTATCAATAGATCCGCCTTACAATTTATAGATTACACCTTGATTTAGATCTAGCTTTTCAAACCGATCACCCAAAATTTCAGATCTTAATATATTCAAATTTCACAAGTGACTAGCCAAGTGACCTCCTTTCCTTTTTATAGGCAAGCCCTTATTCAAACCATGGAACAAAACCATCGAAAACCAATACAAGGGATCCAAAACCGGGGTTCAATAATTTAGATCCTATACCACGGACCAAAACCATAGGATCATGTACGTCGGACTAAATACCATGGACCAATCATAAAAATTCCCACGTGCGCGCTTCTCTGCATTGAAGTGAGTGAATTTGACGCCCACACCTTTTGTTCGGAGAACCTGCGGGTATGCCCGCACTTCTTGTTCGGGGCACCTGCGGGTCCGCAGCTTTTCTTAAGCTCACCTGCGGGTATCTCTTTTTCTATGATTTTGAGAGCCTGAACAGAGATTTGCCACCTGAGTGAGTTGCCATCAAGTACAACACCTGTGTCATAGCGCCAAACCTGAATCATAATGCCAACAATCTCCCCCTTTGGACTTGATGGCAACCCCAAGATCCTCAAAGTCATTCTCCCCCTTTGTCATCAAGGGCAAAGGGTTGTGCTCCCCCTGAGTACATGCTGAAATCTCTGTCCTGCTGTGCTGACCATGCTCCCCTTGACTGTAGGCAAGATCTGCAAAAAGATGTTCTTCAAGAAGAACCATGACTTATACATCATAAAAGACCTTCCTATCACCAAAAGACTCAATACATACATTCATCACCCAACCAAGTGGGGATCATCCACCCAACCAAGTGGGGATACATCAGAAATTTACATATGTCAACCAAGTACATTACATATTCATCCCAGGCATAGTGGGGAAACCAAAATAGGCCGTTACATGACCTTGACACCAGAGACAAAACATTAGCAGCAATATTCAGATCAACATCCTTCTGAACTTTCTCCTCCAAGATCTTCTACAATAATGCCAACAATGTATTAGTAGAAGAATATATGCTCCCCCTGAACCTGTGCCGGATGGTCTCTGTCAGACCCATATCAGAATATCTTCAACCAGAGCCTGTCCCTACTGATATCCATCAAACCTCCATATACGCGACTGTCTCTGCACAAACTGGCGTATGTACGCGGATCCTCCTCAGGAAACTCGCGTACACCCATTTTTCTCTGAAACAGATAAGTTTTAGCAGCAAGATGATGCATCAACTACTCCCAGATTCTGTCTGAGGTATTCAAAAGTTTCCCTGGGTAGTGGTTTGGTGAGAATATCATCAAGTTGTTCCTTAGAAGGAACATACTCCAATTTGACCTTTTGTTCGAACACTTGTTCCCGGAGAAAGTGATACTTGATCGGTATGTGCTTGGTCATTGAATGCATGACTGGGTTCTTTGAAATGCTGATTGCACTTGTATTATCACATAAGATGGATATAGGTGGTGTACAAGTGATTTGAAAATCATGCAAGGTATGCATCATCCAAAGGAGTTGAGTGCAGCAATATGCAGAAGCCACATATTCCGCTTCAGCTGTAGATAAAGCAATCAAACTCTGTTTCTTGCTGAACCAAGATACTAATATGGAACCCATAAAGAATGCACCACCACTTGTGCTCTTCCTGTCATCCACGCTTCCGCGCCCAATCTGCATCTGTATAAGCATGAAGTGTGAGATCTGTATCTCTAGGATACCATAAGCCATAGTTTTGAGTTCCTTGAAGGTACTTGAAGATTCTCTTAACTGCCTGAAGATGAGTTTCCTTGGGATTTGTTTGAAATATTCCAACTATTCCCACTGCATGCATGATGTCTAGTCGGGTACCTATCAAATAAAGTAGACTTCCAATCATGGATCTATAGGTTGGTTGATGCACTGCTACTGATTCATCATTTGCACTGAGGTTGCATCCTGTAACCATAGGGGTACATACTGGTTTTGAATATTCCATGACATACTTCTTCAAAATCTGCTTGAGGTACTTGGTTTGAGACAAAAAGATACCGCCTTCATTTTGTTGGATTTGTAGACTAAGAAAATATGTCAGCTCTCCAAGTAATGTCATTTCGAATTCTTTCTGCATCACCAAGGTAAAGTTTTGACTCATAGTTTCTTCATTGCTGCCAAAGATAATATCATCTACATACACAACAAGTATTAGCAATTTGTCATTTTCAATTTTTATATAAAGATTGCTATCTGCTGATCCCTTTGAAAAGCCTTGTTGATGAAGATATTTGTCCAAACGATAGTACCAAGCCCTTGGAGCCTGTTTAAGACTATAAAGAGCCTTTTTTAGTCTGCATACAAGATTTGGATCATTCCCAAGAATGAAACCATCTGGTTGCTCAACGTACACGTCTTCTTCTAAGTCTCCATTCAGAAAGGCTGATTTCATGTCCATTTGAAATACTTTGAACTTCTGAAAGCTTGAGAGAGCAAGGAACATTCAGATGGCCTCAAGTCTAGTAACATGAGCAAAAGTTTCTTCAAAGTCTATTCCTTCTTGTTGAGCATACCCTTTACAAACAAGTCTGGCCTTGTTTCTAATCACTTCCCCATTTTCATTCAACTTGTTTTTAAAGATCCATTTTGTCCCTATGACATTCTTATCTTTTGGTTTAGGAACCAACTCCCAAGTGTTATTCTTTTCGATCTGCTCAAGTTCTTCATCCATTGCCTTGACCCAACATTCATCTTTGCATGCCTCTTTTACATTTTGTGGTTCAGTGGAGGAGAGCAATGCCAAATAGCTTGAGGCTTCTGCAATTGTTCTTCTTGTTTGTATACCTGCCTCTTTCTGCCCCAAAATTTGAGATTCTGGATGATTCTTCTGAACGTACCTGGATGGAGTCTTCTCTTCTATCCTTATCTGTTCCTCTGGTGCCTCTTGAGGTTCTTCTTCATCATCAGTCTGATTTGAAGGATGGTCTTCATCCTCTTCGATATTTTCATAATTTACTTGCCTAGGAATGTTTCCTTCTTCATCAACCACTACATCAATGCTGTCAACTATTCTTCCAAGTCTTTTGTTGTAACACTTATATGCTTTGCTGTGAGGAGAATAACCAAGGAGAATGCCTTCATCTACTCTAGTTTCAAACTTGCCAAGATGTTCATCATTATTCTTAATATAGCATTTGCTTCCAAAGGATTTGAAATGTTTTACCGAAGGAGTCTCACCATACCAGAGCTCATGAGGAGTTTGAGTGCTGTTCACCCAGACATTTGTTTTGTTGAGAATAACAACCGCAGCAAATGCAGCTTCACCCCAGAAGGTTGCAGGAGTTCCAGACTCATCAAGCATAGCACGAGCCATTTGTTGAACCGTTCTGTTCATCCTTTCCACTACTCCATTTTGCTGAGGAGTCCTAGCTGTAGAGAATTCCCTTCTTATTCCATGTTCTTCACAAAAATCGAAAAATTCATTTGAGGTAAACTCCCCACCTCTATCAGACCCGAGGCACTTAATTTTGTGATCTGATTCGTTTTCAACCAAGGCTTTGAAAGATTTGAATTTTTCGAAGGCTTCGTCTTTGTGCTTCATAAGTCCTATCCAAACCATCCTGGAGAAGTCGTCAATGAATAATATAAAGTATTCTTCTCCTCAAGGTGACCTTTTCCTTGATGGACCACATACATCTGTATGGACTAGTTCAAGAGGCCTGCTAGCTGATCCTTCCTTCTCAGGGAAGTTAGTTCTAGTTTGCTTACCAAACTGACATGATTTGCATATTGTATTGTCTGGAATTCTAATGTTTGGAAGACCACGAACTGCCTGGTATTTGCATGCTTTCCTTATCTGTAAAAAGCTTAGATGCCCCAACCTCCGGTGCCATAACCAATGTTCATCATTCTTGCTCAAATAGCATTGTTGTTGTCCTTCTTCAAATATGTATAATTATTTGGAGTTCTTATGCCTTTGATCACTGTTTTTCCTGTATCAAGATCACGAACACTACATCCATTTGATCAAAATATTACCTTAGTTCCTTGATCGCACATCTGACTGACACTCAGTAGTTTATGCTTCAAACCATCAACATACAAAACATTTCCAGCCTTGACTTTTTCTTTCAACTGAACAATGCCTTTTCCTTTTATGACTGCAGGGGTATCATTTCCAAAAGAAACTTTCTTTCCTTTTTCTAAAGCACTATAAGATTGAAGTTTTTCTTTATCACCTGTCATATGCTTCAAACATCCACTGTCGATGTACCATTGATTTTCCTGTCCTTCTGCATATAAAGCTATCCCACATCTTTCTGGTTGCGGTTCCTTCATTCTCCATGTTCTGGAATTTGAGGTTTGTTCCTTCTGAGTTGTCTTCCGAAACCTGCTCCTGCATTTAGAATCTTCATGACCGAAGTTATTACAAATAGAACATTCAATTTCACTTTCAAGGGCGGAAAAGTTGTTATAGGTCCTTTTCGTGATTCCAGTCATACTTCTTTGTTTTTGAGCTTCTCTAGTCATGATTGTCTTATAGGCAACACATTGAGCTGCTTTGTGACCAAAGTTATGGCAAGAGAAACATTGGCCATTGAAGAAACTCCTGCGATTATCAAATCTATCAACCAACCGATTGTAGTTTCTACTGACATCCATTCTTGAGGCAAATTGGGAAGATTTTACCTGTGGCTGGTTGTGGCTTCTGTTTGTCCTTAAGGTAGATTGCCCCTGATTTTCTTGATAGTCTTTGTTCATTCTTGAGGTAAACTGTCCCTGATTTACCTGATGATTTCTATTAGGCCTTTGCTCGCTCCTCCTTGCTGCATCAAGATAACTTTTGGAGGTGGATGCTTGAGATGCTTCTCCATTATATCCCAGACTTGTCTTGATTAGTGGAGAACGCTGCACATTGATAATCTCATCTAGAGTTTCAGATCCTTTAACAAATTTAAGATTAAGAGCTTTTGTTTTCTCAATCTCTTTTCTAAGACCAACAATTTCACATTGCAATTTTTCATGATGTTTTTCCCTTTCAGCCAGTTGACATTGAAGAGAATCAATAATCACATTTTTCTCTTCTAAACAAATTTTGAGTTTAGAAATCTCTTCATAAAGACCTTCTTCATCTATAGCATCCATGTAATCACCATCTTCAAAGGCCATTAAGATTTTATAATTATTACCTCGTTCATCTTCGTCACTATTTGAAAGTCCATCACTATCTTCATGAGTGTAATAGCTTTTCTTATTTGCATTCTGTTTCTTGTTCCATCTAACAGGTTCCTTTCCCTTGTCAATCTTATCCTTATGAGGACATTTTGCAGCATAGTGACCGACTCTTCCACAAGCAAATCATTTGAAAGGTAAATTACCTCTGAATCATCCAGCATCCCGTTGAAGGTTTTTGACAAAATTTGATTCTTCTTCTTCTTCTGACAAGTGTCCTGACTCATAGTAATCTCCTTTGCCTGAAGCCTTGAGGGCAGCTTCTCTCCTATCTGATGGTCCTCCTTTCCTCATTTCATAAGCAGTCAGTATTCCGTGCAACTGAGACATGGTAAGGTTTCATAGATTCTCTTTTTCTTCTATTGCAGAAACTTTAGATTCAAACCTAGGGGACAAAGATCTTAGAACCTTTTCAACCACAACAGCCTCTTTTATTTCTTCACCCAAATTTTTCATACAATTAACAATCTCATCTACACGAAGGAAATAGTTAGCCACACTTTCATCATTGTGCATTCTGAGATTTTCATACTGAATTTTGAGGGTTTGAAGTTTTTCTCATTTTACCTGTTCATCTCCTTCATAGCTCAGAACAATCTTGTCCCATATTTCTTTTGCGGATTTATACTGCATAACCTTCACGAATTCTAATTGAGATAGACATCCTAATAGAGTATTGATAGCCTTTTCATTTGTTTCATATTTCTTCTTCTTAGCCGGATCTGTAGGAGTTGCTGATGGAAAAGTGTACCCTGTATCTATGATATCCCAGACTTTTGTACCAAGAGATTGAAGATAGGCAGTAACTCTTACCTTCCAATATACGAAGTTTGTCCCATCAAAAATTGGTGGCCTGATAGATGCTTCTCTCTCGTAGTTGCTCATGATGATGGATCTTCCTTCAAGCGATCAAGCTTCTTCAGAAGGACCTGCTCTGATACCAATTGTTGGAAATAATACTGAGAGGGGGGGTGAATTAGTATTATTAAATTATTTTCAATATATCTTCCAGATTTATACTTTAATTTATTCTTCAGATATTGATCATTAATTTGTATGTTAGTACCATATAATAATGAGCAAGAACAAGAAAAACAGATAGTCACACCAAAGAACACCAGATATAAGGTGGAAACCCAATGTGGGTGAAAACCACCTGCTGCAATATGTCTCTATCTTCTTTCAATTAGAAACTTCTTTTACAATGATTTTGTATTGGTGTAGTCCTTTACCAGTACGCAGTCTACAACCTGCTGAGAGCTACAACCCTCTCTCGTTTTCCAGTCTCTCCTAGAAGGGAGCTACAACCCCCTTAGCTCTTGTACTAGCTGATCTACTAGTACATAGGTGCTGACCTACTTCTTTTCTTCCAAGGACCACTTTTCATAAATTTTCAAACTGGATCCATGAACATCAAATAATCATCAAGTACATGTGAATCAACTAATCTCCTTTTACAATCACCGAATGAGTCAACCAATAACTTCTCAGAATGCAGTAACCAGAAAAGCAATACCAGTAATCTAAACCCAGAACTCTGTAGCAATAGATAAAAGGCATCCAACAAATATTTTAAGAAAAGTCCGCAACTTCACTAATATAAACCTGCGAATATTCACAGCTCTTCTGTGTCTGGACTGCGCAGCTCTGCACCTGCACTATCTATCCGACAACGTACCTCCGCACCTTCGCCTTCTGCTGCTCTCCGTACCTCTGCACCTACGCCTTCTGCTATGTTGCGGACCTCCGCACCTGCGCCTTCTGTTGCGCTGCGGACCCCCGCACCTGTGCCTTCTGCTATGCTGCGTACCTCTGCACTTGTGCCTTCTGCTGCGCTGTGTACCTCCGCACCTGCGCCTTCTGCTGTGCTGCGGACCCCCGCACCTGCGCCTTCTGCTGCGCTGCGTACCTCCGCACCTGCGCTGTGGATCGCCTGCGGACCTCCGAATAGAGCCAAGTTAACAGTCCTCCAATGTGCCACAGATAGTCATATCCACAGATCTGATCATGCGCCAGAGAAATCACGACCTATCAATAGATCCACCTTACAATTTATAGATTACACCTTGATTTAGATCTAGCTTTTCAAACCGATCACCCAAAATTTCAGATCTTAAGATATTCAAATTTCACAAGTGACTAGCCAAGTGATCTCCTTTCCTTTTTATAGGCAAGCCCTTATTCAAACCATGGAACAAAACCATCGAAAACCAATACAAGGGATCCAAAATTGGGGTTCAATAATTTAGATCCTATACCACGGACCAAAACCATAGGATCATGTACGTCGGACTAAATACCATGGACCAATCATAAAAATTCCCACGTGCGCGCTTCTCTGCATTGAAGTGAGTGAATTTGATGCCCGCACCTTTTGTTCGGATAACTTGCGGGTATGCTCGCACTTCTTGTTCGGTGCACCTGCGGGTCCGTAGCTTTTCTTAAGCTCACCTGCGGGTATCTCTTTTTCTATGATTTCGAGAGCCTGAACAGAAATTTGTCACCTGAGTGAGTTGCCATCAAGTACAACACCTGTGTCATAGTGCCAAACCTGAATCATAATGCCAACACTGATATGGGATGAGCTATTCCCACTTCCTTAAATGCATCAAGAGGAATTGTTGTGGCCACTTTCATCCCACCAACAAGTGAGATAGTTAATCCTACTTCGATGCCTTGAACATCAAGTGTTCCTATTTGGGGAATGTTGTCAATCACATCCCTTCCACTAGTTTACTTATCTTTAGTATGCCCATTATTACTTCATAAGTGCAAATAACAATATTTTTATTAAAAAAGGGACAAATCTTTAGTTTTAATGTTATAAGTGGGTTTCCACATGTTTTTGGCACTCCCATATGTAATTTAGCTATAACTATTGCTAGTTTTCCTTTTCATTGAAATTTTAATCTAAGGTTTGGCCCAATTGCTAGTGTTGTTACTATCACAGGGCGAAGTGGCATGGGGGGATCTATGAGTCCATCTAGATTGAAAGGTTCATCATTTATAACCATAAGTCATTTACGAACACTTGATTTCCTTTCCCGACTACGTTGAATTTATTGAACCTATCCTAATTAATGAATGGATCTATTTAACATCAACCCACCTTGCTAGGTATGCCATAGAATTACCATCAAACAAACCCAATTTTGATGGAAATCTTAGGGAAGAACCTTTCATCCATATCCTGACATGCCACATATGGTGTTCATCTAAATCGGTGGATGGTAGAATTAAATTAAGACTTTTCCAGTGAACGTTGACAAGTAGTGCCATGAAATAGTATATTGAATTAGGAGGTGCGTCAATTAATGATTTTTCATCCTTGACAATGGCCTTTTTGACACACTTATAATTATGATATGTTAATAAATTGGGTATGAACTCTTGACATCTTGACATAAAATATGACCACTCACATTTGCAATCATATCCATGAATGGAAAAGGTAGCATAGGCTCATTAGAGTTGAAATTCGTGATCAATTCCCAGTAAACTAGTTTGTGATGTTCTTATTACCTAATATTGCTAAGGCTTATAATTTATGATATGTTAAGAAATTGGGTATGAACTCTTGACATCAAAATATGACCACTCATATTTGCAATCATATCCATGAATGGAGAAGGCAGCATAGGCTCATTAGAGTTGAAATTATTGATCAAATTCCAATAAACTAGTTTGTGATGTCCTTATTGCCTAATATTGCTAAGGATGAAACTATGTTAGGAGCTCTGATTGAAGAGCAAGTGATTTTATGTGCTTGAAAATTGTATTTGATTTATTCTTATTCTAACACTTTATATAAGTTGATACCTCATGCTCCTATATTGTCAACATATGATTATAAGCCTACCTCCAGACCACATGCTAATGACATGGTTCATTCCATTTCCCATGTTCCTATTAGAAAATTAGTAGGTCAAATGGGTCAAATGTCCATATGAGTCTAATCACCTCTAGCTTAATCCCTACCCAAACCTCCAATGTCCATTCAATACAACCAACAAATATGAATAAAGATGAATGAACTAGATGTAATATTAAGAACAAAATTAATTCTTTTTCTTTTGGGAAAGGGACCACCTTTTATCAATGTCATGAGTTCCAACATCTACATGTGTGATCAAGGAGTCAATATTTATATTAGGGCTCATAATCATGATAGTTCTAAGAGTGGTACTATTGATAAGTATCCATATTCATCATATCTCGGTGGCCCTCTGTAGATAGAGAAGCCATGTAATTATATAGTGCTTTTCTCCCCCCCCCGAAGAATGTTTTATGAAGGTCTATACAACAACACTGCTCGAGTTTCTCACAATTATAGTATTGTAGACGATTTGGCCCAAGCACCTTGTGATATGTCTGCACTAGAGGTCCTTTAGAGTTTCCCCATGTATCCCAAATAACCATTGTACATTATTGGTGGAGTTATTCCCTCAAATACTCGTCTCATTACCTTTTAAACTGAATAAAGTTATCCTAGGCTTCCCACCAAATACTTTTCTAGATCCAAGTATCTTCATATGGACAAACATTTTTAGATGTGTTATTAATGAAGGAGCCTTCAATTACATTATGTATTTGTCATGTTGGTCAAACATCATGTTGAGAGAATTAATGGTCTTATTTTTAAGCCCCATGAAATCATTGCCACCTTTCTTATTGAGTTAGGTTGAAAGCCCATTTTAGTAGAGGTTGAAGTATTCATTGCTCCTCTTAGTTGTATTACTTTTTTAGAGTGTAGTTGGTTCCTTGCAATGATGAGTGTAGTGTCTTTGGTATTTAAATTCCTTCACTTTATTCATGAAGTAAAAGTGGTCACTACATATCAACCTTTTTATTATACACCTGATTCTATAATCGACATTGGTTTGAATATTCCATTGGTTGGTGATTCCAAGGATACTTATGATAGTATCGATGTTGGAATGTTTAAATACTCATCTTTGATGGGTACATTCACCCTACATCTAGTAGTAAATTCTATAAAATTGTATCTAATATATATGTTCTCTTTGAGTACTATTAAATCACAAGGTATTTCCTTGACTTCTAGTTCAAGTGTGGATCCTGTAATTTAGCAATTGATTCCTATTGATGTTTTAGCTATCAATTAAGATCATTGGCTTATACCTCACCTTCTAGAGATAAAGTCATTTTGAAAGAGTATTCCATTGGGTGTAGTAGATATTGCTTATCAAGCAATATAAATGACAACTACCAACATAATTCGATAAGAATCCCCATCATTATATGGAATATGATCCATATGGGAATCCTGTTGATTTTTCAAGGATATTATAATCTAATAATTACTTATGATTTCTTAAGTTAAAACTTCTTGTATTCACATTCATTGTAAATAAATTACGTAGAAGATCTCAATAGTATAAATAGAAATGTTAAGAGGATCATAAAGAGATAGCCAAACAAGAGACACAAGTATTTTACCCTGGGAAAAACACTTGGGGGAAAACCAAACAACCTTTTTCTTAGAGAAAATATTCAGTTCATCAAGGAATACATATAATCATTCTAGTCAAAACAAGATCAAAATGAATAGCAATATTCCCAAGTCAAACTCAGTCAATCCATCCATAAGATGAGATAAGATGTTGCCTGAAGATTTGGTGAAGGCTAGTCAAATAGGATGAAATTTGGACCCACCAAAAAATATCGATCTATTTTTTCACACATGTAAGATCAAATGAAGTGAGCGATATAGCTCAATTTTCTTCTAATCAACTCTGGCCTTCCTTTTTCCTTTGTCTCCTTCGTAGAAGATATTTTGTTATGTTCGTAATCTGAATTGTCCAAGAGGAGGAAGTTGAATGACATATATATAGTGACCTTGGGAGATTGTTGTGACCCTCTATTAGGGCCAACTTGAAGTTGACCTTACATTTGAAGGAAAAAATTCAATACTTGAAAATTCAAAATTCCCTCTTTTTGAAGCCAACATGAAGAACACATCTTTCATATATTTAGAGGTTTAAAATATCAATTTAAGAAGATAGAACATAGCTACAACAATTCAACACTCCCTCTTAGCTAGGGAGGTATTCATAATGACTATCCAGATCTTCTATTGATAAATAATTTCTCTAAGAAAAAGTTAAGACAACATCAACATCAACATCAAAATCATCCTATTACCATAATCCTAGTCAACACCTCTAACCTATGGTACATCATTAAAATCAACTAGTCACCATAATTTTATTCGGAACTTATGACCCATGGTATATAGACTAGTCTTGGTTCACCATATTCTTGGTCAATCTCTTTGAACCATGGTGATACCCTAGGGACACACTCAATCCATTTGAGTAATCCTTGTACCGAATCCAAAGGCCTTACTCTACATGAGTAATTATAGTCCATGATGCTAAATGGGCTCACTCAACCTATCTCGAGAGTAACCCCATGCCTGATGCCGAAAGGAATCCACTCAACTCTATGGTTGAGTAATTATGGGCCTCTAGGACCATTCTTCCTAATCCTGGTCAACATAATTGACATAGGAAGAATGGATTTCCTATGTTAAACCATTATTCCTAATCCTAATCAACATATTTTACCTAGGGAGAATATTTGTCCATGATGCAATCACATTAACACTCCCTCTTGCTGAGAGAGGCATATTTAATCACTCCAAGCTTATCCTTGAAGTATATAGAATTCATCTTGGGACAAAGGATTTGTTAATGATTTTCCTGACTGTAGAATAGTATTGGAGCTACAATTCTCTCTTATGTACCTTTTCTTGATACTAGATCTTTCTGCGTTGACCCATCATCATGGTCATCTCCTGCACCTAATCAAACAATTCAACAAATAGCTTCTGAAACCATACTACTTCACAAGTCACCAATTAAGCTATAATATATCAATCTCTGCAATGTTGAGTGTAACAGATGTCTTCTTCTTGCTCATCCAAGAAATCATAGTGGAGCAACATCCTGATGTACCTTTTCTTCCTCCCACATTCATTTCTCAATTTAAATCTGTGTATCCCTACAACTATACTTCATTACTTCAATATATGTCCAATTGTACCATGTAGGTACTTCAATACATGTTCAACTACATGTCTTGCTTCAACCATAAAATGACCAACTTCCTTTGTTGGAGCTATAGGTTTTAACCATGTACATAAATTGCTTGCAAACATATTCTTAAAATAGAAAAAATATACAATGACGAGAACATAAACTACACATAGACATTTTCTCTTAGAGAAATTAGAACCTGGAAAATCAGATTGTTTTTTCATTATATTCCTTTCAATGTTACAAACGTTATATACATGCTAAAGCATTTATAAACCCCAATCCATTAACCATGGATTATAACATAACCATTGTTCCCTTGACCAGATATACAAAATACCATGGGAAAAAACCATCATGCCTAAAACTATGTGCAAAAAACATGCACAAAAAATCACTGGGTCCACCACCATCCTTAGGTCCGCCCAACCATTATTGGGTTCACATAAAATAAATAAATTCCCAGGGCATTACCCCGAACCCCGTGCAGGGGGGTTATCGACCTTGTTGCGACCCCCTTGCTGTGCTCGACACAACATAACAACACATGGGGATAATCATGGAAATAATATAGCACAAACCTAATAGGAGCCATCGTCATGACTTCTTTTTGGTTACCCTAACTAGGTCCTCACTCTAAAATAGATCTTGCTGTGGCAACCCTACATGTTTGCTTTGCCATTGCTACTTTCTAGTTATTGTAGCATATCAACTATCTAATCTAATAATCTCAATGATAGTTTGACATTGTAAGAGTCTATGAGGGATATTAATAGTATGCTTCTTTTAACCAAGGAGGTAATGCATCAAATATAGGTCCTTCATCATAGGTCAACTCCCTATGAAGTTGAAGCAAGGCTTAATTTCTCCCTTTATCATGTGAATCTTTCTGCCCTTGTTAGAAACAAGTCATATGATGACAATATCAACCTTGATCCATTAATCCATAAATCCTTCTTCTGTTTGTAAGCAAGAGACTCCTTCATGTCCCTTAAAACCATAAGGTGGATTTATGTACACTTTTTCTTCAATTTATTTATTGATTAAAAATAGTCTTTACATCCGTTTGATGTAACCTTCAACAAAAAACATAGTGATAATAATTCTAATAAAAGTGTACCTAAAAACTGGAGCATAGTCTTCTCCCTCTTACTAGGAGAACCCTCTTGCCATGATTTTTGCTTTATGATGCCATTTTTTGCAAGCTACATTTTGAAGATTTACTTGGAAGTCACCATAAACTTATCTTCAAGTCTTTAGCACACTTTCTTTCATCATGACATCCTTCAAACTTGTTAGATTTTTTTCTCTCTCTAAGTTGGAAGTTCTTCTCGTCATCTGGCATGGTTCTAGATGTCTTGATCCATTTATCTCTCTTGAACACCAATCCTTTTGCCACAATTTTTTCTATGTTCTTCATAATGTACCTACAAACATCATTAGGAATCCATGGAAGAATGATTATAACCAAGAAAAAGATACAAATTCAAGAGGTTAACTTAATAGTAAAACAACAACAATACTCAATAAAGAGAGATATAAGTTACTTATCTTTTTGAGGATTATATGGAAATGTCATCTCCCTCTTGATCTCAGCCTTCTTAAATCCATCTCAAAAATTTATAAACTTCATCCTCATCATCAACATGATGTCCTTTATTCCTTGCATGACCTAGATTTTTATTTATTTGTTTATTTTAGCAAAAACATTGATTTAGTTCTAGCTCTATGGTTTTATCCATAAACCCTAGGGCCTTCTAGTTTGCTAGGGTTTACAAAGCATAGAATTTTCATTTTCATCCTTTGCAAGTCCACCAATCTTTGTCATTTGGTTATTGCTTCAATAGTACTAACAATGATATTCCTGCAACTATGTATTCTCAGCTAAACATTGATTTCAACCCTTTCAACCTAAGTATCCCATCCTTCATCATAGTTGTAGTAATAATAAGAGCACCTTCGGTCTTGCAAATGACTCATCTTTCTTAAGAGGACCTTGGTCTCCAAACTTGAAAGCAGACTTGACCTCTTCTTCATAGTAGCAACAATAATAACTTGTTCTTTACAAGGATGACTTTATCTTTTCAAGAGAAATTTCAATCTCCAAGAAAAAAACTTATGATTTCCATTTCAATTTTCATGTCAACAAAACTAAAATCTAAATCAATATGCATAATGTTCATTAAATATACATCTTTTAGGACTTCTAGTGTTTTACCAAACCCTAAGTATATCGACTCTTTGAAGGGAGGGTCTCATACAAGTGATATGATTTTTCTTGGTTTATATGGTAGAGCCTTTCTCCTTAGCTTCCTCTGGTCCTGGAGTAACTTTAAATCTATTATGGAAAAACAGAGTCAAGGGATTCATCCACATATATACTAATAAAAAAATCGCTCTTGATCAAATAGGTCCATGGATAAGTTACAAGGTGTTTATGATATATTTAAATTTGGAGTTGAATAATCAAAACTCTTTCCTGTGGACTAGATTGTAGATAATAACTGTGGACTGAATTTACACCAGATCACATCCTCATAACAAAGCACTCATTTGCAGGCATCAAAATAATTGACAGGTAGATATTTTTGGCATAGATTTTGATTGCATACTGAAAAAGCTTCCATCGAATGTTGGATTACTAACTACGAACTTGTTCTCAAGTTGTTCATTTTATTCGAAAGAATTCAGACTCCTTAATCTCATCATTACTCAATTCAAAATTTGGATTAATGATACGTATTCTGTGATTGTATCAGACCCAAACTTGCTTCTAATGTGATCAAACTCATACTCATTTTTCTAGATTGATTTCCACATTCCATATTGCAATCTTGTTCACTTGATCACTCCACAAATCAAATGTAAGAATAGGATATTCATTTTTGTAACACACTACATTGGAGTTCACACATATTTGGTCATACTCCAAGACAAGCAATGAAACTATGCTCATAATGAAGTAAGTATTTCTTCCATATGCACCTTTCAATACAATGCTCATCATGCAAGATTTGATATGGTATTCAAAATAGAGAAGATATGAATTAATGTACTAGAACTGAGTATATATGACATTACTCGTTCAAAAACATCATAGAACATATGCTTTACATGTTGCATCCTTGATAATTGCAACAATTGTTCCATACTCACATGATCAGATCACATACTTCTATGCTCAAGATTATATATTTACATTACATGTTCATATATTCACCATATCTAGCATTTAAGTGTGCCTTTATCAGTTCAAAAACTCCCTATATACTGAGAGTGCTTTCAAATTGTCCTCCACATCTTATGAGTTTGGATTCTCAAGAGCAAGATTGATATTGCTCCATGTTTTCCTTGGGATAGTCCTTTAAAATCATTGACCTCTTCATGGTTGAATCCTTACCATTTACACCTTTTTCCCATAATTTATAAGGCACTGTGTATTTTAATTGTTAAGCATTTTAATTCCCTTGGTCTGCAACCCAGTATTCCTAGTTCTTGATGCCTTTCGACCTTGATCAACTTTCTCGAGGACAATGTTGAGTCTCTTGCCCCCCTGCACTCTGATTCTAAGGGATTTTCTACCTTCCTAAGATTTGGAATAATGCCTTTCGGCCTTCTAAGTATTCAGACTAAAGCCTTTCGACTTTCTGAGAATTTTGGATTAAGGCCTTTTGACCTTCTAAGAATTTTGGCCCTGATTTGAGGGCTCTTATCTAGGGTTTTGAAGGAAAAGAGAAACTTAGATTCAAAGTGAATTGGATTTCTTCTAGGGAAAACTTCTTTTCTTAACACAAATAGTAGTTGTTTGTGCATTCTTTTTCCTTCAAAGTAAGTTGACCTGACTAGGTTGCTCTTTCACCCAAGCTTTGATACCATGTTGATTTTTGAAGGATATTCTAATTTGACAATTACTTCTTATGATTTATTAAGTTAATCTTTCTTTTATTCACGTTCATCATAAAGTAATTACATAGAAGATCTCAATAGTATAAATAAAAATGGTAGGAAGATCATAATGATACAACTAAACAAGAGCCATTACATCTAATCCTTCTATTCAAAGCAAGATCGAACTGACCAACAATATTACCAAGTCAAACTTGGTTAATCCATCCAAAAGAATATTCAGTCAAGGCTAGTCAAATAGGTTGAAATTTGGACCTGCTCCTTCCACAAAAAAATTCAGACTATTCTAGTGAAGATGCCCATAAAATATTGATACGTGAGGTCAAATGGAGAAAATATTGATACGTGAAGGCTAATCAACTTCAACCTTCCTTTTTCTTTTGTCTCCTTCACATATTTTGTTATGTCTGTAATCTGAATTGGCCAAGAGAAGGAAGTCAAATGGCATATATATATTGGTCCTTGGAGGCTAAATTAATGTGACCTTTCATCGGGGTCGAATTTAAGCCAACCTTACATTTGGAAGCAAAACTTCAATATTTGAAAATTCAAAATTCCCTATTTTTGAATTTGACATGAAGAACACGTATTACATATATTTGGAGGGATAAAATAGCAATTTATAAAGACCTAACATAGCTACAAAAATTCAACAAATCCAACCATCCTAGTTCACATGATTTTTTGGATGTGGGATTGCCTTCAGATCAGGTTGTCCATGAGGTAATGACTACAATTGATAGACAATGGGAAAATATGCATTGCTGATATATTCTTTCTTCTCAAATTGGAGACTTTAGATGTCGACTCAGAAAACGTAGTATCATATGAAGATATCAAGTGGTCCTAATGCCCCATTTTGATGGAATGATGTGCATTTAAAAATAAATTTGGTGAACATCTCAAATATGATAACCATTGATATGTTAGTGAAGCTAGTTTTCATTAAAAACATATCTATAGTTGTAGATTGTTCCCCTTGAGAAATTCAACTTTATATTTCCTTATTTAAGAAATTTTACAATGTTTTTTCTTATAAATATGAAGAAATTTCAACAAAATTAGCCCATCAATACCTAATTAAGGCTGTAGGGTCTTTAAATCCAACCTCCTTGGTCACCTTAAGGAAGCAAGGTCATCAAAATCCTCTTTTTTCACCCACCTTAAAACTCAATTTTGAGACTACCATCATGTTGGGATCTTTTTAATGATATAAATTTCACCCAAATCCAAGTTCCAAACACAAAGGTATGCCCATCTGAAGGTTGCTCTCCAAATTTCACAACAACATCTGTGCCAATGTGACATATGTGACTTTTACAGCAAGGGTGAAATCCTTACACTTGAAAATTTATTTCTTCCCTCTGGCTCTTCTTTTATCATCTTCTATCATCTTTCTCTTACCCTGATGATGGATCCCATTTGGGATTCGAAACGTTGGTGTAAAAATTCCATTACTGTGGGTTCCCCGGTCAAAAATTCAAAAAGCTCAAACCATAGATCTCTGAAATCCAATATCTTATCCCTGTACGGAGGGGATACTTGGAGTGAAATCCTTACACTTGAAAGTGTTAGAGTAAGGATAAAAAGAAGAGCCTCAGATCTTCCCTCATTAGTATTTATTTCTTCCCTCTGGCTCTTCTTTTATCATCTTCTATCATCTTTCTCTTACCCTGATGATGGATCCCATTTGGGATTCGAAACGTTGGTGTAAAAATTCCATTACTGTGGGTTCTCCGGTCAAAAATTCAAAAAGCTCAAACCACAGATCTCTGAAATCCAATATCTTATCCCTGTACGGAGGGGATACTTGGAGTGAAATCCTTACACTTGAAAGTGTTAGAATAAGGATAAAAAGAAGAGCCTCAGATCCTCAAAAATTGTCGGGACAGCCATTCCCTCATTAGTATTTATTTCTTCCTTCTGGCTCTTCTTTTATCATCTTCTATCATCTTTCTCTTACCCTGATGATGGATCCCATTTGGGATTCGAAACGTTGGTGTAAAAATTCCATTACTGTGGGTTCTTCGGTCAAAAATTCAAAAAGCTCAAACCACAGATCTCTGAAATCCAATATCTTATCCCTGTACGGAGGGGATACTTGGAGTGAAATCCTTACACTTGAAAGTGTTAGAGTAAGGATAAAAAGAAGAGCCTCAGATCTTCCCTCATTAGTATTTATTTCTTCCCTCTGGCTCTTCTTTTATCATCTTCTATCATCTTTCTCTTACCCTGATGATGGATCCCATTTGGGATTCGAAACGTTGGTGTAAAAATTCCATTACTGTGGGTTCTTCGGTCAAAAATTCAAAAAGCTCAAACCACAGATCTCTGAAATCCAATATCTTATCCCTGTACGGAGGGGATACTTGGAGTGAAATCCTTACACTTGAAAGTGTTAGAGTAAGGATAAAAAGAAGAGCCTCAGATCTTCCCTCATTAGTATTTATTTCTTCCCTCTGGCTCTTCTTTTATCATCTTCTATCATCTTTCTCTTACCCTGATGATGGATCCCATTTGGGATTCGAAACGTTGGTGTAAAAATTCCATTACTGTGGGTTCTCCGGTCAAAAATTCAAGAAATATTTATTCGGATCTGTACATGGCAATGTGTATGTCTAGAAGGGTGCATGATTTAAGGGTACATTATATAATAATATTTATTTTTTTATGTCTAAGTTCTTAAAACAAATCCAATTAGACGCTTCAATCACATGAGATGGTGAATGTGATGAAGATCAACTAGAAGGGGAGTCAATAGAAATAAAATGAGAGACACAATATGAAAGGAATATCATTTGGATTCTATAGTTGTCAATTGTATTCTTAATTGAAAACTTACTTTCATTAAATAATTAGTATAAAGTTTCCAGTAACATTACCAATATTGATGATTTCGAAAAGATTAAAAAAATCATTTTGTTTAATATGGAGGTAGCTAGATATGGTCATATATGTATAATGAGATGCACAACAAATGGAAAAATTTATACAATTATTTAGAAGGTTGAATCCTCACACTCCATTCCCTATATAATTACAAGATGGATGGAATGTAGAGTGAAAAAATACTTGGGTGAATGAGAAAATTTATATAAATGTATAAACAACAAATATAGTGAAGTTGCATTAAGCATAGGAATTAGATGTAGGAAAGTGGTATAACTATTTCCTTTCCCAAAATATATTGCATCCACTATTGACGAGGTTAAACAACAAGGTAAATATGGTTTTTCGTGGAGGGGTATTTTGAAATACATGAGAGAGTGACTCACTATGATAGGCATTTATATGTTCATAATTTGTGAAGATTACATTGATGACATAAAATGAGGTCTCGATCTTGATTTCAAATGGTTATTGAAGATTTGGTAGAATCATGAATGACATTGTGCAAATGAATTTCTTCAACTCCTTGAATGTTTTTTTCTATAACTCAGCCTAAACAAATGTGGCCTTGAATCCACCCTCAATCACCTAATTCAAGGAGAAAGTGATTTAAGATAACCTCAATATGAATTTTTGATAAAGTTTGGTGAGGCCCAATATGTTGGGAGGATTTTTTGGTGTCTTTTGGTCCAACTAATCATATATGAATTGAATATTATCATACCATTCTCATCCATGATGCACCATAACTTGTGTTGTTGCATGGTGCTTGGTTTTCACTAAATGTGCATCAAAATCTCTTTCCAACTTTTGTTGAATATTATGATGTCATCTAGGCATATGATCACAAATGAATCAATAAATGATTGTAGAATATATTCCATTATCCTCATCAATTTCATTGGCGCATTAGTTAAGATGAAAGGAATTCCAAACCACTTGAAGATACCTTCCTTACACTTGAGGGTTGTCTTCCATATTTCAGTTGGCTTGATTGGTACCCAGTGATAGCTTGATTTAAAACAAATCTTTATAAAGAACTTGGTTCCTTTGATATTATTAAGTATATCATTAATTTGATGGATGGGATGTTGATTCTTCATTGTGACTTTATTTAAGGCTCTATAATCAATACATAGTCAACATGCCCCATCCTTATTTTAAAGTATAGGGTTCTTGTAGGGTGAGGAGATTCATTGGTTATTTCCCTTCTATGTTAGTTCCTTAATTTTGAATTTGAGTTACTCATTATATATAAGAGAGCATCTTTATATAGGTCCATTGGGTAAAGGGGAACCCATTTTTAAATTGGTTTATCTAACAATATTAAGGTGTTTTAATAGGTGAGGTGAAAACAACTCTATCTTCTTCCACCAATTTATTTTCCCTTATCGACTACCAAGAGGTACCTCTTATAGAGGCCTTGGTGGTCATTGTGATTTTATTTACTTCCTCTAACCCAACTATGAAGGGGACAAACCTGCTAGTTTGAGACAATATCTTCCTACTCTAAATAGCAATGATTGAGGAGACTGTGATAATCATAAGTATCTCTAGTATCATGTAGATTTTATCCAACATAGTGACAATGAAACTACAAGGTCTTGATTGATAAAAAACATGGTGCTTCCCCATATATGGTTGTCCTAAAATAACATTGCAAAGGTCACACTAACCAACATCAGGTCATATCTCACTTTTGAATAAATTGACATTATATTACAGGCGATGTTGTTGGTTGATGCATGTTTATCACCCTTGGCACATCTAATTGATGGTGTATTACAAAGTGTGTAGCATAATTGGTAGCTTAATATTCTACATGGACTTTGTTGGCATATGATTCTTCTAGGTGTAATTTTCAATAATGAAATCCCCTTGATTTAGGTGGATATTAGTGACTACCCACATATTCCACAAACTCAATGTGGATAGAGGTGGCTACCCATCTATTCCACATACTCAATGCTTCTTTATCTAATTTTCTATGGTTTTTTGGGTCCCAAAATTCTAGGGTTGTTTTGAGGCCCTAAATGATTTTTTTTGGCGATTCATGGGGCTAGGGATTTCCATAGAATTCCTTGGCCCTAGTAAAAATTTGTTTGTTGGACAGTTCTTTCCAATGAGCTATTGTGCACCCCAAATAGATATTGTATTCAAAATTTTCTACCCTGGGTAGTTGATATAATAACTAACCACCTCAAGGCCCACGAATCTATTGGGGCTTCATCTTCTAGGGTTAGGGTTTTGTACCTCTAGAGTTATTTAGATAACTACCACCATTCTACCTAGTTTGTGTTTTGTAGTGTTTTGATATTTCATTTATTAATAGAAGTTAGTTTTTCACCACATTACTATGATTTATGTTATATTTCTCTGTGTTTCATTTCCTTTAATGCCTTTCACTTCATTCCTTGTACAACCCAAATAAGTGGTATCATGGAAATCTAGTCCTTGTTGTTTCTTGATGCATGTCCCCAATGAGTTCAAAGTATAGAGACTTGACTCTTCAGCTAGCTTCACTTGGGGGAAAAATTGCACGGCAAAAGAAAAGAGGGATTATAGAGTGAGATATCCCAACATGTTTTTTCTCTAGGAAGATCTCATGTCACAAAGGAATGAGTTGATAAACAATTTTGTCCAGATTCTTTGATGACTTCCAATAGTAGTTGAGGCTCCTACAACCACCGACAATTTTGGAGGTCTAACACTGTTCAAGTTACAAGTTAAATTTCATATCCCCTTATTTGAAGGAAAAATGGATGTATATGCTTTGGAGAAATAGTTAAATATGTTAGAGTGTTATTTCATCATCCAAAATTTTCCTTAAATGAAAAGATCACCTCTGCACTCCTAAAAGTCCTTTCCCATGTCAAATATTGGTGGGAATTTTGATGGAAGAGAAAAAACAAAAATCAATCCATGATATTCAAGGTAGAATCCACTTGAGAATCTTTTTTTGATGCCCTTAAGGAGGAATTCTACCTTGTAAGGAACTATGATGACGAGTACATGAAATGGAAAAACCTGTGACATGAGGGACACCAAATGATGCTAGAGTACACCAATATTTTTCATAACTTATGCTCAAAGATGGGTATGAAAGACTCTAAGTAGCTCCTCATTTTGAAGTACCATAATGGTATACATAGTTACATCCAAACATAGATGGATTTTTTGGACATCTCCTCACTGGGAATTTCTTATTGATATGCTGTCAAAATTGAGTAGAAGTTGAAGTAGAGCAATTAAAAGAAGTTTGTTTCTATAAATACACCGTAATAGAAGCATGGGAAAGGAAACCCAAACTTGCAAGCTAAGGAATAGAGTAAGGTGTTAGAAAATCATAAAGACAAAAATATTTTCTTCTCTTTATAATTACTTGTGATGTATATGTACTTTTGTTATCTTCTTTATACCTTTTTTTATCTTCTATTTATCAAGCAACTATCTAAACATAAAAGAATGAAGATCAAAACAACAAGGGACACAATGTGTAGGCTCTGGTCCAGGGCAAAACCCCTATCCTATGGGAAATCACAAATTAAATTTCTCTTATTCTTATAGAAACGATTCAAAGTGAGACTACCAAGACCGTCAAACAAGACCTACTCCATCCACCAAGTTAGCCTTCCAACCACTCTTTCTTAATCAAGACAAAGATGCCCAAGTCTACAAGCCTTTGACCATCCAAAGTCAACACAAGTCAAAGCAAATCTGCCCCAAAACAAGGTCTCGACCTTCCTTCTTATCTTTATAATTTCGGCCTGCAACTCGCTCTTGTACCTCAGTCCTCTCACACGTGTGGGCAGAAAAATGAAGAAATTTCAGACCTTTTCTTCTATGCTAGTATTCTTCTTCTCTTGCAATGGTATATGCCTTCCTTCCCTAGCCTTCTCGCACTTCTTTTTGCACTTAATATTGTAGATCAAATTCTTTCTTGGTTGATGCCACAATAGGTCGAATACATCACTTATTTATAGTCTTTTTGTGAGGTCGAGTTCCCTTCATGAGGTTGACTTGATGGGTGAGGAAGCCGACTTGGTGGAGGAGGGACAAGACACATTTTGACATAAAAATAATTTTCTTTCTTGACATAAAGAGCCCAAGAAGGGTCTAATACATGATGACAAGGACTATGACTCATGAAACAAACCTAGAAGCACTCAATGGGTGCTTTGACCTATAAATATTCTAAATTGAGCAAGAAACCCATGCTTATAAAAATATTTTTTCTTTGATTTTTATAATGTTTTTCTTTTGTTTTCTTTTGACAAATACATAAACATTAAATCATGTCATCAACCAAACAACAATTATGAAGATCGATACTAGTTACACTTTCAACATAAGGAGATCCAACCTCAATACAACTAGCCCAAGTCATAGACAAAAAAGGGTAATGGAAAGTTGGAAATGGATACTAGAAAGTGGTGTGAGTTCCACAAATCCCCCAGTACAACACTCATGAATGTTTCTCAAAATAATCATTGTTGGTAGAGCTTAAATAAAGGAAAAAAACTCTTAACTCTAATTTTAATATAGAAAAATATAAAGGAAAGTGAATCATCGATGCAGAACCCAATGCTACCATCGTGACCACAAAGATCCAACAAGAAGAGTTAGAGGAGCCTGAAGAGGGAGAGTGCCTCTTCCATTCATGGATTTGATTAAAGGGGACCCCACTACATTTCATCATTGAAAGTGTGAGAGAGAATACATTTATCTCAACTAAAGCATCAAGAGAATGAAGCTACTGACACCGCCACACCCCCAACCATACACCATTAGTTGGTTTAGTCTTTGACAAGTCATTCGTGTTAGCTAGCAATGCTACCTATCCTATACCTATCCTATGACATCAATCCTTTCAAATATGAGTTACTATGTGATGTTACCCCACTCAAAGTTTGTGATGTTATTCTAGGAAAACCTTATATGTGGAAACATCACGATGTTTATCAATCTTGTCCTTGTAGTGTCATTGTTACTTTCAGAGGTTAGCTATTCAGGGTACTAGAGGTACTTCCAAGTACTACAATTTCATTGATCTAAAAAAAAATAGTGCCAAGAGGTACACTATTTGTCCTCTTCATGGTTTGATTAGAAGGTGAAAGGAAGGTAATTTCAACCACCATAGCCTCAACACGTGGCCTCTCTACACAACAAAAGAAAGTGGATAATATTGCAGATACATAGGGAGATATATTTGCTCCATTTAAGAGGGTGGATCTACAATGTTATTTTAAACACTCAATTGATTTGTTAGCTGGTGGTCATTTACCTAATGACCTAGTATATAGATGCCCTTTCTTAGAGAATGAGGAAATATAACTTTAGATTCATGAGATTACCTAAAGGGCCACATTTGATTGGTATCATCATGTTGTGGGATTCTAATTATGTTGGTGCAAAAAAGAATGGGACTCTTTGCATTGATGATGAATTTGTTTGTTGTAGTGATTGATGGTTGGCATTGATATCAACCTGGGCATGTATGGAAGATGCTTGTGTTGTAGGTGGCAACTTTGGCTTATGTTAGATGTTATGGTATGTTTTTATAGCTGATGCTTGGATTTGACAGTTGTGTAGGTGCTGGGAGAGTTGTGGAATAGATTGGTAGAGGTTTGAGTTGAAGAGTTTTTGTTTTCCATATACTTTCCCACAATTACATGGATCCAATTTCATGCATGCGATTGTAGGCTCTTAGCCGCACAAATGCAGTCTTGTGGGTGCAGTTGCAGCTGATTCTTCCATGCTTTGTGCATGTTGTTGTAGGTCCAATTATCAGTAGATCATTACCTTGGTATTGGTTTGTGTGTGGTCGAGGTCAATACTTGGTATTGGAATTACATGTATTGGTATTAACATGGTATCTTCCTATGGTATTGGCTTGGATATTACCATGGTACAATGGTCTGTGGTATTGGCATAACCATGGTATTTACCCATGGTATTGACTTGGAGATTACCATGGTACAAGTGTCCATGGTATTGGGATAACCATGGTATTTTCCAAGGTATTGATTATATATTGTTGAGGATATTTTGACGTATATCTCTATGAGTATTTTGAGTGATAATGAGGTTGGGTGAGAATATTTCTGGTGTGAGAGTGAGAGTGTGCTACAATGTTCTATCTAGAATATTGTACACTCATAGCTATGTTGAGTAGTGTGTGGATATCATATTATCATTTTCAGATCGGTGAAGATGTTGGCTTTCTCATGTTGAGCAGGTTTGAGAGCCCAATTTGAAAATGCATGAAACATGGTTCACATGGAGGTGTTGAAGTCGTTGAGGCTTCATCATAGACGGTGTGTATATAAGGTGGGGTACTTCTAGCAGACATATCAGAATAAGAATAAAATTTCTATAGAGTCCAGTAGTGATGGGTGAGGCTCATTGGTCATGGTGGCTTCCAACGAATGGGTGTTTGTAGAGTCATGTGAGAAGAGTCTTTATGTCTGATGTTGCTAGAAAATTGTCATAGTAGTCAAGTCTTCTAGCTAATGGGTGTTAGCTCTTCCATGTAATAATTTGTTCAACATAATAGAATATTTGAGCAGAAGCAACAATCAGTGGTTTTTTTCCCTGGAGGGGGTTTTCCACCAGAAACATTTGTGTTCCCTTGTGTGCATGATTGATATTGTTCATGGTGTTTCTGTGTTTATTATCTTTTGATTTAACATGCTACATATGTGACTAAATGATGAATTGCTAACAATTGGGTCTTTTTTACAAAATAATTAAATATTTAATTAACCCTAGCACAACTGATTCACCCCCCCTCTTAGTAGTGAGTTCATTTCCGGCAGGGACATGGAGACTCTGTTGAAAAATGTGCAACGAGAAATGTTAAATTTAGAATGTGCTAAAAATAGACCTGCTAAAAATAACATGTCTAAAAATAGCAGTTTGCCCAGTGAGGTCATTGGCCACATTGGGTGACAGGTGAAACTGCTAAAAATAGAAAGTTCTAAAAATAGCATTTCTGGGTCCCTTCCTATTTATAGCAGTCCCTAGTCTATCTGTAGGAAGTAAAATCAATTTTGGTCTTAACAACAGTTGGAAATATTAATTAATTAATTCAGTTGAGTTAATTAGTTAAGGAAATTCGAATTTGAAGTCTTTGTGAGCATGCACATGAGTTGTCCCACTAATTGAGGAATTTATCCTTAATTTCCTCCACTGATTGAGGGAATAAGTATGAGTTCTATAATGAGAGAATCAGTTGATTTAGTTCTAACTAGTCAAGTCCAGTTAGATTATTTTAACAAGTTGTTAATGCTTGCATGCATGTGACAACTATTATTTTAGATAACTGAGGATTCACTCATGGATAACTGTTGCATGTCAGTTCTATTAGAGACCCAGTTGAGATCAGATGTGGGACAATGTACTATCATTTGGATGAATATTTTTCCTATAAAGGAAGCTCATCCATGATGAGGATTTATCTCCTTCAAGTTTGTGCAGTTAGATTAGAGGTTAGTGAGTGTGTGAAGAGGCCAATTCACACAGGTGGCAGCACTGGACCCCAAGGAAATTGCACAAGGAAATAGGAGGCTTGGAGGGCAGAGGAGAAGGTTTGTGAGAAGCCTTTGACTGTCTATGAGCAGCAGAGGGATTGTACTGAGAGCTGGATAGCTTCTGAGCTAAGGCTTTGTGTAATCCGGACTATATTTCCACTTGTATGATAATACAGAGATGGGGTTTTAGGCAGGTGCTTTCCCCGATTAAATTCTTCTGTGTTATGTGTGATTGATTCCTTCTTATCAGTTATATGTGTTCTTATTGATGTTTCTCATGGTTGATTAAGCTTCCCCTAAATTGTTGGTAGAAGTAGATCAAGTGTTTTGCCTTAGTACATTGCATTACCAAGCTGATCTATAGGTGGGAAATTTCTACATGGTATCAGAGTTGACTGATTTGTAGAAAAATTCTACAGAATTTATACATGATATCAGTGAGCTAGTTGATTTGTAGAGAAAATTCTACATGGTATCAGAGCAAAGGTGATCAAAGGAGAGAACTGTATATTGAGAGGAGATTTCAAAGTTTTGAGTTTTGGGCCGAGCGTTTGCAGAGAATATCTGAAAATTTATGTACATTTTTTTTAGAAAAAAATAGCAGATTTGGATTCCTTGCGGAAAAAAACCCAAAATAAAAAAAAAATCCGCTGAATCGGAGTTCAGATGAGGGAGATATCGCTGATTTGAAATCATCTTTTTTTTCTAGAAAATTTCATGATGGCGGGAAAGTGGAAATAGATTGGTGTGCTAGCCAAGAACCTGTATGCACTTGAGGTACAAGATGCATGAAAAGCCTTGAGGAGCAAGGCAGAGGTTAGATACTTGGTGGTTGAGAGGGAGAGTAAATTACCTCTCAACATGCAGAGCCAAAAGAAGTCTCAGACAATTGTGGAGGAGCCATGATTGGTGCAACAACTTTAGGAGGTTGTGGAGCAGCCACAACAGGGGAAGCTGAGTGGAGATCGAGTAGAGACATCTACTCATGTAGAGACCTCCAGTAGGGGGAAACTTCGAGCCAGGTGGGCTAAGGGATCACATGCAGCCATACCTCCAGGTAGGAGGTGGGGCGATATAGAGTGATCGTCCCAAGGAGGAGGGGCAGGATCCTTGAGGTACCCAACCTCTTGGATGAGACCTTGCTACAGGAGCCCTGATGTGGAGTAGTAGGAACTGACTGATTGGGTAGAGACAGATGCAGATGGAGCGGCAGAGAGAGCAACAATGCAGGGAATCCCAGGACAGCGCATATCTAGTAGGCTGCAGCAATGCGAGAGACACAAGTGTTTTGCACAGTGCTAGGTGGCACATAGAGGTGTGTAATGGTGCGAGATACATGGAGATGTTGTAGTAGCGTAGATGTCAGAGAGGGAGCACTTGTCAGTAGTAGGTAGAGCTTCAACATTAGAGTATGTTCCTAGCCCAACAGAGTGGTCAGTTGGGAGTGTTTTTGTTCCAAGTGTTGTTGGAGCAAGTGGGCAGGGTAAATGTGTTGCATGCAGAACATTCCAGATTTACAGGATCAGGTTCGAGAGAAAGCCTCTCTTGTTGAGAGGGAGTGTTGAAAAATGTGCAACAAGAAATGTTAAATTTAGAATGTGCTAAAAATAGACCTGCTAAAAATAGCATGTCTAAAAATAGCAGTTTGCCCAGTGAGGTCATTGGCCACATTGGGTGAGAGGTGAAACTGCTAAAAATATAAAGTTCTAAAATAGCATTTCTGGGTCCCTTCCTATTTATAACAGTCCCTAGTCTATCTATAGGAACTAAAATTAATTTTGGTCTTAACAGCAATTGGAAACATTAATTCAGTTGAGTTAATTAGTTAAGGAAATTCGAATTTGAAGTCATTGTGAGCATGCACATGAGTTGTCCCACTGATTGAGGAATTTATCCTTAATTTCCTCCACTGATTGAGGGAATAAGTATGAGTTCTATAATGAGAGAATTAGTTGACTTAGTTCTAACTAGTCAAGTCCAGTTAGATTATTTTAAAAAGTTGTTAAAATAATAAAATATAGTTTGTTAATGCTTGCATGCATGTGACAACTATTATTTTAGATAACTGAGGATCCACTCATGGGTAATTGTTGCATGTCAGTTCTGTCAGAGACCTAGTTGAGATCATATGTGGGACAGTGTACTATCAGTTGGATGAATATTTTTCCTATAAAGGAAGATCATCCATGATGAGGATTTATCTCCTTCAAGTTTGTGCAATTAGATTAGAGGTTAGTGAGTGTGTGAAGAGGCCAATTCACACAAGTGGCAGCACTGGACCCCAAGGAAATTGCACAAGGAAATAGGAGGCTTGGAGGGTAGAGGAGAAGGTTTGTGAGAAGCCTTTGACTGTCTATGAGTAGTAGAGGGATTGTATTGAGAGCTGGATAGCTTCCGAGCTAAGGCTTTGTGTAATCCAGACTATATTTCCACTTGTATGATAATACAGAGATGGGGTTTTAGGTAGGTGCTTTCCCCGGGTAAATTCTTCTGTGTTATGTGTGATTGGTTCCTTCTTATTAGTTATATGTGTTATTATTGATGTTGGTCATGGTTGATTAAGCTTCTGCTAAATTGTTCGTAGAAGTAGATCAAGTGTTTTGCTTTAGTACATTGCATTACCAGGTTGATCTACAGGTGGGAAATTTCTACATGGTATCAGAGTTGACTGATTTGTAGAAAAATTCTACAAAATTTCTACATGATATCAGTGAGCTAGCTGATTTGTAGAGAAAATTCTACAGACTCTGTATTGATTATAGATTCATAATCAAAATTGTCAAATTTTAGATTGCTCCATTCTGTTTCAAGTACTTTAGCCCAAATCAATTCTTCAATTAACAACCTTTCAGCAATAATTAATATTTCTGATCCTCAACAATAATTGAAGATAGAACAATAAATGTAATGACAAAGGAGACAATCAACACATCAACAAGAGACACTAGATTTTCGGTCAATGACCAGTGAAAAACCCACTACGGGGAAAACCCTTTATAATTCTTATTCTATTAGATTCTCGTAAAATGTTCAATAGAGAGTATAATGAGGCAATACAAAATCATCTAGCAAAATTAACCCAACAACATTCAGAAATATGTTCCCAACATCAATTCATATCATATCTGCGGTCAAATGTCAATTTATAACCCTAGAGCCCAACCACATGGAGGAAGAGGTGTGCATGCGATCGAGAGCTTCCAACCGCACAGATGAGCCTGAATTTCTATGGTTATAGCCGAAAATTGGCTATGTAAAGCCTGCATTTGGAAACCAAAACCCTAACACACGTGCGATATTTGGACTCTGCAATCTCAACCTATACGAACCAATTTCGTCAACCCAACCTCTAACATGTGTGAACCAATCAATGAAGAAGATAAGAAGAAGATGCTTGGTGATGTATAAATTAGCTTAAGGTCACTTGTATTTATAAGCTTCCAAGGGTGTCTAATATCCTGTTAGGGTTGACTTGTCCTTTTGTGCACATGTGGGCTTTTCTTAGAAAATGCACTTTCCCTTGTCTAAATTGAGTGCTTCAATAGCCAAAATTGGTCCTCTCGAAAAGAGGAATCTAGTCCCATGGTTTAAATTTGTCACTGAGATTCCAAATAACACTCCCTCTCAGCTAGGGATAAATTCTAATTGCATCATGTAATAATCATATCTATTTTGTCGTCATATCATGTCCCATCTCTGCTCAACTCTATCTGCTGAAACATTCCAAATCTAAAGAAGAAGAATCATTAGGGAGCTAAAGATACTACCCTCTCAAACATTGAGGAAGGTCTTATTGGACAGTCTCACCTAATGTCTATGCTAGTGGGGAATGTCCTATTAGACAATCTCAACCCATGTCTATGACAGTGGGGAAGGTCCTATTGGACACTCTCACCCCAAGTCATCTCATCGAGCAATAGGAAATATACAAGTTACCAAGAAAGAATCGCAACCATCCCATGATGTAATCAATGGGAAAGATACTACTTGCTATAAAAAAGGTAAGTATCACATCCATCCTGTTGCCTATTGATCTTCCCAGTAATGACCCTGAAGAGTCATGTCGTAGAACACCTACATCATAATCAGCTTGGGTGAGATACATGACTTACCAAAGGTAAGGATCACACACCCCTAAGTTCTCTCTCAACCCATTGGCTAGACGGGGAGCGATAATCCCAACAATAATGACTTGTGGGTATGATGGCAACTGGGGTATACTCTGCATATACCAAGATAAGGGAGCAACATCTTCGACCCTATGGGTAATAGATAGGGGTGATGCCCTATTATCTAGAGATCCCTCTACCCCAGGATCCCTCCATCTCAATGCCACACCCTCGAAGCTCAGACAAGGGGGAAGAGCTGGCTCAATGTCCTCGATCAATGATTCCCCTTATTAGGAGGGGTCACATCTGTCAGTCCAAACCGATCTCTAAAGACCAAGAACTTTCCTTTAAGAAAATACTTGGTGAGAATATATGCAATCTACTCATCTGTCGATATGTGATGGAGTCTAAAGGATCCTCTCTGCACCATGTCTTGAATGAAATGATATTGGATCTATATGTGCTTGGACTTGTCATGAAATACGAGATTCCCTTCTAGATGGATCCCACTCTTGTTGTCGCAATATATCATTGTAGTGTCTAAGACATGCTCAAATAATTCTCTAAAGATATTCCTCAACCAAACTACTTCACAATTAGCCATGCTAGTGATAATGTACTCTGCCTCAGTAGTACTTAGTGCTACAAACTTCTTCTTCCTGCTCATCCAAGATATGATGGAAAATCCAAGGCTAAAACAACATCCATACATACTCTTCCTGTAGACAACATTTCCTGCCCAATCAACATTGGTAGGTCCATGAAGTCGAACATCTTTGATAGAATATCTCAAACCAAGGGTGATCATCCCATGCAAATATCTCAAAATGTGTTTAGAAGAAATCTAATGTGCATGGAGAGGCTCGATCATGAATTGACTCAAGATGTTCACTGCATAGCATATGTCCAAACGGGTGTTCACTAAGAACATCATGGCCCCATTCAACTGTCTATACTTAGATGGATTCCATAACTTCTTGAAATTTATTTCCATTGGTGTGGGCAGGGACTTGCATTCTGTCATTCCAAATCTCTCCAACAGATTCACTACATATTTTCCTTGTGAAAGTAAAACATCACTAGGCCTTTGCCACACCTCAAGGCCAAAAAAATAGTGCATGAGTTCAAGGTCATTCATCTTGAATTCAGAGGCTAATTCCCTCTTACACTCAATCATCAAGGGCTCACTATCTATCAAGAATAGATAATCAACATATAAAAATAAAATCAATGGCATACCTTGGACTACCTTGAAGTAGAGGTTGGGATTGAAATTTATTCTTGTGAATCCCAACTTCACCAAATAACTATCTATGCAGGCGTACCATGCTCTGGGGGTTTGATTCAAATCATACATTGCTTTCTTCAACCTATAAACATGTGTTTTTTGATCCTCTACTTCAAATCCCTATGGTTGCTCAACATACACTTCTTCTTGTAACATACCATGGAGGAATGTTATCTTCACATCCATATGATGAAGGGTCCATCCTTGAATTTCGGCAAGAGAAACTATTAAACAAATGGTTGTATATCGAGCCACTGGTGCAAATATATCTTCATAATCTTCTCCCTCTTTCTAGGAGAATCCTCGGGCCACAAACCTTGCTTTATATTTATCAATGCTTCCATCGACTCCATGTTTGATCTTGAATAACCATTTTGAAGTCACCACATATTTCCCCTTTGGTCTCGACACAACATCCCATGCTTCATTCTTCATAATTTATTAATATTCTTTGGCCATAACATCCTTCCAAAATTGTTCTTTCACGACTTCTTTAAACATGGGAGGTTTGGCTTGAATCATAGTGCCCATAGCTGCAACATATCCATAGTGCCTGTATCGCTTCTTACTTTCTCTAAATGATCTTTGAATGGGAACGTGTCTCTCATCATCCTGTAATGTGTCACGAAGCCAAAGTGGTCTCTTCCTGGTAGGAGGATCACATGGAGGAAAATCTAAGGGGTCCATGGGCTCCATGGTATCATCAACAGTGTCTCTCTCAGATTCAGGCATGGAAGGACAATATAAAATATCCATATCATCATTATTATTCTCAGGAGGAGTAAGTGGAGGAAGGTCCCTTTCTTTAACAAGGGAAACATCTTCATCGAACGTTAAATCCCTGCTAATTTTGACCTTCTTTTGACCATGAATATGTATTCTAAATGCTTTAGAATTTTCACAATATCCAACAAACTTAAATTTTCTTCTAGTGGCTTCCAACTTTTGTCCTTAGACACATGGAAATATTCGGGTAAAACAAAGATACAAAGATGGTCAACACAAAGCTTGACACCTGTGAATACTTCTCCGAGGTTCTTGTTGTCCAATTCTTGATGAAGCACCCTGTTTTGAACATATACGAAAACATTCATTGCTTCTCCCCAAAGGAAATTTGGAAACTTTTGATCATGGAGCATGGCATGAACAACTTCTACAATAGACTTGTTCTTTCTTTCATCTACTCCATTTTAATCTAGATTATAGGGCATGATCATCTTTTTCTTGATACCTTCCTTCTTGCAAAAATCGATGAACTCATTCGAAATGTACTCTCCACCATTGTCGAACCTAAAGATCTTAATATTCTTCCCTGTTTGATTTTTGACTAAATTTTTGAAGCCCTTGAAAATTTCGAAGGCTTCATCCTTGTGTTTCAAATAATATATCCATGTATTTCTTGAGAAGTCATCAATGAAGATGTTGTAGTAGAGATGGCCATAATTAGAATGTACAGGCATCATACTACATATGTCAGAATGAATGAGTTGGAATGTATTTTGTCTTTTTCTCAATAGAGGGGAATGGTCCCCTCTTCTTATTTCCACTGGCACAACCTGGACATACTCCATCATGATGGGCTTGAACATAGGCAATACCATAGACCAATTTATTCAATTTCAGGAGAGCATCATAATGTAGATGGGCCAATGTTCAGTGTCATAGCTCGCTTAGATGATTAGTGTCATGGATCAATGCTAGAAGAGGTCTACTAGTGACTCTATAGATTCCTTCAAAATCAATCCCAATGTACATGCATCTATCATAGGGGATCCAACAGGCCAACTAAGAGTGATTCCCCTGATGAAGGAAACCCTCATCCCTTTGTCTTCCAAAGTAGACATTGATATTAAATTCTTCGTCAATCCCAATACATACATCACATCATAGAGTAAAATAGATTTCCTAGAATCCAAATGAAATTTGGCAGACAAAAAACCTTTAACCGTATGAGTGGAGTTGTCTCCAAGAATAATTTTCAAATTAGGCTCCCTCTCTACCAAATTAGAGAGAAATCCCTTACAGCCAGAGAAATGATGATTGGCCCCACTATCAACCAACCAACTATCCCATGAATCCAGAGGAGAGGAACTAGTGAGTGCAGAAATAAGAATATATTCAGATTGATTTGCAACATTACTTTCATACCTGGAATATCTTGACTTCTTTTGAGGACATTTTTCTTATTCACAATCACTTGGAGTATCTATTCTTTTTCTATGACCTCTTCCATTACGATCATTCCTTCGATCATCTCTTCTTATTTGATTATTAAACCTGTTATTGTTTCTTCTAGTGTTGTAGTGAGGACCATTATTCTTCTCAGGGAAGTCTCGAGCATAGTGGCCTTTCTTATGATAATTGTAGCATTCAATGTGTGACAATTCCTTGACTCTTCCATTCCTTCTATTTGAATTTCGAGGAGGAGGCTTTCTTGAACTTGATGGACCTCCTTTTCCTTTCTTTTTCTTGTTGTGAGTGATGAATGCAATGAGCTCTCCTTCTTCATGCTTTTGTATCCTGCCCCTTGATATCATCCTTGATTCTTCTTGAGTGAGCTTTCCAACAAAATCATCAAATTCCATAAAACTGTTGTTATTTCTTATAGTGGTAATGAAAGTTTCCCAAATAGGAGGGAGACCTCTAAGGGTTACAATCACCAATTCCCTGTCAGGCAAAATTTCCCCAACTCTCTGCAATTTATATTTAAGACGAGATATCCTCATAATGTAGGATTGCACATACTCTCCTTTATTCATGTTCATATCTTTGAATTGATCTTTCAAGGAGATTATTTCATTCAAATTGTTGACTTCATACATTCCAACTAGATTATCATACATGTCCTTAGACTTTTTCAAGTTCCTTACATAAGCAAGTAAATTATCTTGTAAACCATCAACTACGATTTTATTTTATTTTAACTCACCTTTCTTATGCTTGTTCTTGGAAACAACATAAGCATTCTCTAGAGGCTTAGGTACTTTTACTTGAATGAATTCCAAAGCATCATTGTTATCAACTATGATCTCCAACCTAATTTTCCATGCAGGAAAGTTAGATAAGTCACCAAACTTCTCATGTTCCTTGAAGAAAGAGGAAGGCATATTAACTTGATTAGATATGCTCATTCAAATTTCCAAATATGATTGCTTCAATATTGTCTCCTTCTGGGCTTGTCCTCCACCTTAGCTCTGATACCATGTTAAATTTCATAATACTCTATTTTGTTTCAATTACTTTAGCCCAAATCAATTCTTCAATTAACAATCTTCCATCAATAATTAATATTTCCAACCATCCACAATAATTGAAGATAGAACATTAAATGCAATGACAAAGGAGACAATCAACACATCAATAAGAGACCATATTTTTGGTCAATGACTAGGGAAAAACCCACGACGGGGAAAGCCATTTGTAATTAGTCTTCTATTAGATTGTCATAAAATGTTCAACTGAGAATACAATGACCCAATACAAAATCATCCAACAAAATTAACTCAACAACATTTATAAATATGTTCCCAACATCAGTCCATATAATAGACAACATTTCATGTCTGTGGTCAACTATGGTCAAATGTCAATTTGTAACCCTATATCCCAACTACACAAAGGAAGAGGTTTGTGGGAGATTGAGAGCTTCCAACCGCATGGATAAGCCTGCGTGTTTGCGATTATAACAAAAAATTCCCTATGTCAATTTTGCGATTGGAAACAAAAACCGTAACACACGTGCGAGCTTCAAGCCTGCAATCTTGGACCTGTACGAACCAATTTCCTTGACCCAACCTCAGACCTGTGTGAACCAATCAATGAAGAAGAGAAGAATAAGATGCTTGGTGATGTCCAAATGAGATTTAGGTCACATGTATTTATAGGCCTCCAAGGGTGTCTGATTTCCTGTTAGGGCCGACCTTAGTATCCTTTTGTGCACATGTGGGATTTTCTTCAAAAATACACTTTCCTTTGTTGAAATTGAGCGCTTCAATAGTAAAATTGGTCCTCTCGGAAAGACGAATCTAGTACCATGGTTGGAATTTGTTGTTAAGCTTCCAAATTAACAAAAATAATTGAAAAACATACACCTAAGGCCCTAGATTAATGATCTTCTTGACTAGGTTAAGGGTGCCAAGTTATTTAGTAAAATTGCTCTAAAGTCAAGCTAACACTAGGTTCCAATTATTGATGTGTGGAAGAAATCCTTCAAATATAAAGAAGTCCTTTTTAAGTGGTTGGTCATGCACTTTGGCTTGAATAATGCTTCGAAAATGTTCATGAGGATGATGGATGATATCTTATGACATTCACAATCTCTTTTGTGGTTGTATATTTGGAAGACAACCTCATCTTTAATAGAAATTGGGTAGAACATTTGAAGCCAATTTAGTAGGTCTTCAACAACCTACGATAACACAAGTCGTATGCCAATATGGATAAATTCTCATTTGACATGCAGAGAATTCAATATTTGGAATACATTATGGATGAACATGGGACACATGTGGACCTAACCAAGATCCAAATCATTCAAGATTAGCTAATACCAACAATTCTAAGAGAGCTCTATAACTTCTTGGCTCTTGGTAACTTCTATTGAAGGTTCATCTTGGGATTGTCTCATATCACTTGGCCCTTAATTCAAGTGACCTAGTCGTGAGTAAAAGCAAAATTTTGCTAGTTTGAGCCATAATAGAAGTCACTTGAGGATCTGAAACACTGCCTTTTCTCTACACCAATCCTCACCTTGAAAGAATTGCAACAACCATTTTAGATTGAGATAAATTATTTCGACTATGCTATCAGTGAAATCGTCACTCAACAAGGAAATTTGGTGGTTTATCATAGTGAAACACTCTATGATACTTTCCAAATATACCCCATCTATAATAATAATACGTAATCCATTGTGCAGGCATGCTGAAAATGCAAGCATTATATTATGAGGAAGGAGATGATCATCCACTATGATCACAGGCCTTTAAAATTCACGGAGACACAAGGAGAGTTACATAATGACCACAATCATAATTTGTCCACATCCCTACAATAATTCCATTTGACCATTAAATGAAAGAAGAGTAGCAACAATCATGTTGCATACTATCTTAGTTGGCCCCTACTGTGGTGCCAACTACAATTATTATTTATGGGCATGCGACGTCTAGGTGGCCATAATTATATAACAATGACACTGAATTCACTGCCACACACAAGACATTGATTATAGGAAAACTCGTTTTAGAATTCCATTTCTAAGATGAACTCTTGTGCTATCTACGCCACCTTTGTGTTCCTTCAAGCAAGCATGCCAAACTAATATTTGAGGAAAATTACGTTTAGGTGGTAGGGAAATTTGGTATGGAGATGAAAATAAAAGTGCTTCTGAAGTATTTTTACTAGCCAAAGCTTTGACAAGATATCCTTTGGTATATCAAATCATGCATTACTTGTGCCATTGCTAAAATAACCACCAAGTAGCAAGGGTTGTACACTACTCTACCTAGCGTAGATAAGTCCCTAGGAGTCAATATCCATGGATACATGTTAGGTTTTCCATCCACCAAACATGGTAATGGTTATGTGTTTGTGGTTTTCAACTAGTTCTATAAGATGATCCTTTTGGCACCATGCAAGATGAGTATTACAACTGAACCACTTGCTAAAATATTCTTTGAGTGTATTTGGGTTCATTTTGGGCTACCTTAGACCATTATTTTAGATAGGCATAGCAAGTTCCTCAACAGATTATGGTCCCTGATGGATACCAATTTGACCAAATTGATGGCCTTCCATCCCCAAATAGATGGACAAAGAGAAGTGGTCAACATGATAATTGTGCATATCTTTCACATATACAACTTCAATCATGCACACAAATGGGGTGAAAACCTTCCATATGTTAAGTATATCTATAATAGAGCCCTCCATAGATTTATTGGCCATAATCCTTTTTAGGTGTTCTTGGAGTTCCATCATGAGTGCCAATTGATGTATATGTGCCTATTGCATCTTCATAAATAGAGTCCTCCCATGCTCAAGTTGAGGCAAATAAAGCAGCCAAATTCTTTGAACAAATACAACACCTACAAAAAAAGGTTCATGATATCTTATAGAAAGCCAATGGCAAGTATAAGAAACAACGAGACCAACACAAGGGTCCACATATGTTTAAAATTGTTGATAATGGGCGGTTTCATTTACAAAAAGAGTACCTCATAGTCCCCCATAAGAAGCTAAAACCACTTCGATATGGGACTTATAAAATCATAAAGGCTTTGGGTTAAAATGATTTGGATTTGAGTAATCCCCCTTTCCTTGGCTAACACCAAGTATTTAATGTGGAGTTGCTTCAACCATGTTTTCCACCTCTGCTAAACAACTCCAGCTCGGAGGTAGCTAAGAAATTGACTCCCAAAGAAATAAATTGTTATTGCATTGATTAGGATACAATGGATCAAATCATGGACACCAAGATAAATGATACCTGCTAGTAGTACATACAACTCTATCGGGTTTTCAAAGAAAGGCATCTTCTTCATCAAGATAAGTGGCTCAACAGGGGCCAAAGTCAACAAAAAATTCTCCATATGATGAAGGAAATTGATGCAATTGAGACCACTACTTCCTAAGATGGGAGGAATGATCTAGATGGATATCGGTGGCCACCCAACTCTTCCACCAACTCAACACTTCTCTATCTTGGTAGTTTTTTTCTTCTATGGTTTTTTGGGTCCCAAACTTCCATGGCTGTTTTAAGACCATATTGTTTTTTAGAAATTTGGGGGGCCAAGGGTTTCCATAACATTCCTTGGCCCCAGTCAAAAGTTGTACTTCTCAAATATTTCCTTCCAATGAGATATTGTGTGCCCAAATAGATAATGTATGCAAAACTTACACCTGTGAGAAGCTCATATATGACCTAACGACATTGGAACTTGCAAATATTTTGGTGCTTCATCTTCCAGTGTTAGGGTTTTGTACCTCTATGGTTTTTTATTTATGTTTAAAGGCCCTTCTTTTGGCCTCTTTTCACACCCTTTTCATAGCTTTTGCGAATACATATAACTGTCATCTCTCTCTCTCTTCAAAGATAACTACCACCATTCTAGACAAATTATGTTATACATTATTCTAATATTTCAATTATTAGGTTTTCACCATATTATTGTGCTTTCTGTTATATTTCTATATGTGTGTTTCATTTCATTTTTCGACCTTCATTACATTCCATGTACAACCAAGATCACCCCTTAACCACATTTGTGAGTGAAAGAGGCACTTATTGGGACCTTCCTCTCGCTCTTGTAGGCTATTCCAAATAGACATTTATATTGGAAATATTATTAGGTTCCACATGAATGACACATTTTGCCTTATCTATAAAATCTTATGGTGTCAAGGTTGAATAAGAGTTTGGAGCTTTCAACTTGACTAATAACTGTTGTCTAATGCAACATTTTTCATTGTTGTGACAAGATATTTTGTTGTGGGAACACCATTTTTCAATGCTCTTATTTGACTTCTCATTCTTCTTATTTGCATGTTCCTTTGATTAGTTTTCTTTAGGTTGGTTGTCTTTACGTTGTCCCTTGTTTTGAGAGTTAGGGATATCGTTACCATTATTGTGTTGTCAGTAATTGCTAGCCCCAAACTCTTCGCACTCTTTGTTGATTTTTTTGCTAAATATTGATACTATAATGGTAAGAACCACCCAATGAAGATATGTCAAAACTACTCCATTTTTTGGATGTATTTGTAAATTAATGTGTTAACTTAGAACTAGTAACCTTTACACTAAAAAATGCCTTAACAAAACACCTTGTGTCACCATATACTCTACACCCTATAGACTTAAATTAAATTAAATTATTATTAATTAATTTAAATAATATAATATAGTTTTTCATTTTAACTTAACTCCTTAAAAAAACAAAAAACAAAAAACAAAAAACAAAAAACAAAAAACAAAAAACAAACATAATATATAGTATTTCAAAAAATTAAATATTCAAATTTAACAAAATCCATGTACAAAATAGAGGAAATGAATAATAACATCCTTAAAATGTAAGAATACAACTACAATTATAAATATGCCACCTCAATAAATTACAACACATTAGATTAACCAGCTTTAATTAATTAATTTATTTAATAATGACTAATCCCATAATTTAGGAGTCCATACTTTCATTTTTACAAAATTTATATATGAAATAGTATAAATGGTAAGGAATTAAATAATAATATTATCAAATTATATAAAATAAAATTAGGACACATTTTTTTAAATGTGATAAATTTGAAAATGAATTAGATTTATCTTTATATACTTGGAAAAAATAGAATTTATATATTCTTTATTAATGCTATATAATAATTGTTATAAAAGTTATATTTACAATATTTAATATAATTGATAATTATATTTGTCAATTAGGATTATGTCGGGTGGTTGGGAAGAATAGTGATTATCTACCTTACCTTTTTTCAATTTCCTACTAGTGACATGATGATGAGAAATATTGTTATAATGGTTAAGTGCCTATGAAAATTATTATATTGATCCCCACTCTTGCCCTCAGACAATGAGAGAGGATAATTTCCCTTGAAAAAAATGATAATCATATTTAGATTAAAGTTTAAGAAAAATATCATATATCAAATTTCAATTTTATTACTAGCAAAACAATTTCATGTGATCAATAACAACTCATAACACGACAATTACATATTAACTTGTTTATACCCCGTCTTGTTTATACAGAAAAATAAATATTAACACCCAATCTTGTTTATACAAACAAATAAATATTAACACCCAATCTTGCTAAAATTTATCATCTAATTTTTTTAATGTGTAATTTTGGTGATGAGGATTAACCGAGTCCATTTTTTTTTTTCTCACTACTGGTTCACGGATACCCATGGTCAGTGGGTCCGCTATGTCCAGGATCGAACAACGCTAGGGTGGACCCCACCCGAAGGGGGTCACACCCCTCGGCCTATTGACTGACCTAACCCCAAGAGCTTTCGGGTTTCGACCCTGTGACCTCCCATTGGCGAGGCCCTGGCTTCATCGATTGAGCTAACCCTTGGGGCTAAATTTGTGATAAGTTATTGGAATGCATTTATTATTTAGGAATTCAAAAGCTTTTTGTCAATGACTTAATTGGATATAATTTCAAGGTCCTTTATAAGTCAATGATATAAATCTTAGAATTTTATAATTGTTGTTGTTTAATTTAACTTTAATGTGTAGCTTATATTTGTGTAGGTTAAAGCATGTAGTTTAATTAATATTTGTAAATATATCTCGATGGAAAGGGCTTATTGACATATTTTTCATAATATTAATTAAGATTTTAGTATTTGCATTAGATGTATTCATTTCAATGTAGATGTTAATTTTTGGTGATGTGTAATGATTTCTGTGTCACAATAATAACAAGATGGGTGATGTGGAAGTTGACGAGCATGAAAAAAAATAAAATATAAATGAACAATAAACAAAAAGTTTATAGAGAAACATAGAAGAAATGAAAACTAAGGAGTATCAACAATAAATGGGAACACATATAACACATCAACAAAGACAATCACAACAAATAATAATAGAACATCATCAAGGAGAGATGAAATAACAAATTGAATGGTGATGATCATATCAAAGAGCACATTGACAAAGAAAAGCGAAATAAATGAAAACAAAAAAACAACAAGAAGAGATAAAAGAAAATTAAGTGACAAAAGGCATGTCAAACAAAAAATAAAATAGCGTACAAAGAAAGAAAGACACAACAAATGAAAACAAAACAACAAAAAGAAGAGATGAAAGAATAACTTGAACAACAAAGAGCACATCAAAGATAAATTTATAGAACATATCGAGAAAGAAAGATGTAACAAATGATCCTTCGGAATAGAGTTCCAACGTAGAATAATCTTCATAAAAGCGACAAAGAGGGTTTGAGTTGGTGTACATTGTGCAAAAACGAGGAAGAACCAATGTAACACCTCTTCCTCACATGTCCTTTCACTCGGAGCACATTATACAGGATAGGTCATATTATGGTAGTCAACTTTGCCTAGGGTGGTTGTTTAATTGAGGAAGCATGGAAACAATGGTGGGATGATGTCAAAAACAAGATGTTCAGAATCCTCCTACCCCTTCTTTGTTGGGGAATTTGGATAGCCAGAAACAAGTCAATTTTCAGATAAAAAGCTTCCACTCCCTCTCTAATAGCTACTAAAATTGTTTCCATTTTCTCCATGATTCCCTCAAAAGTCCCGACCCCAACAGTTCGGAGAATTAAAGTTGAGGAAATTAAACAACAGGTTCCATGGGATTTTTTCGATGGGGCCTACAATGAACATGGTATATGTGGAGGAGATATTGTCTTGTTCCTTGACAACCATCATTTTATGAAATCCAAGATCTCTCTGGGAAGAGAAACAAACAATTTTGTTGAGCTCCTCACTTTAAAGCTTTTGCTGTGTTGGGTTTTGGAACTGGGTTGCAGATCATTGCAAATTTTGAGACTCTCTAAATGTTGTCAATTGGTTCAATGCTGTCCAGAGATGTCACAACCTAACATTATTTCCTATTTATGAAGAAATTGTTCAGTTAAAATCATTTTTTGATATTGTCACTTTTTGTCACATATACAGGGAGTGAAATGCTGAAGAAAACACATTATCTAAGGCAGGTACTGGACAGGATCAGGGCATATGGTAGGTCAATGACTCAGTAGAGGACACATACCTTTTTTGTCAGCATTAGTCCTACCTGACACTATAGATCTTTTTCCATATATGCTCATGTTTATTTTTTTGATGGGTGACAATGGTTTCTTTTGTGGATGATCGATCCTACAATTTATATTCTATAGGATCAGACAAATGAATTCTCGGCTAGTTGTGCTTATCTAATATGTTTTATTATATTTTGATAATGTGGGCTGAACTTTTCCTTAAAGTCCCATTTTTTTTATATGCTCCTGCTGTATGACAAAATTATGATGAATGCCTCAGGCATGTACTTATGTAACTTCTTATGAATCTTAATAAAAGGTTACAATTTTTATGTGGAAAAAAGGAAAAAATAAAAGAAAAGATGTAACAAATGAAAACATGACAACAACAATAAGAGATGAAAGAACAAATTGAACAACAAAGGGCACATAAAAGAAAAATTCAAAGGACATATTGAGAAAGAAAGACACAAAAAATGAAAACATAACAACAATAAGAAGAGATGAAAGAACAAATTGAAAGACAAAGAGCACATCAAAGAGAAATTCAAAAAACATATCGAAAAAGAAAGGCGCAACAAATGAAAATAGGACAACAACAAGAAGAGATGAAAGAACAAATTGAACGACAAAGAGAACATAAAAGATCAATTCAAAGAACATATTGAGAAAGAAAGACACAACAAATGACAACGAAGCACTGACAAGAAGAGAAGAAAGAACAAATTGAACGACAAAGAGCACATCAAAGATAAATTCAAAGAACATATTGACAAAGAAAGGCACATAAAATGACAACGGAAAAATAACAAGAATAAATGAAATAAACATTGAATGACAAAGAGCACATCAAATAGAAATTCAAATAACATATCGATAAAGAAAGACAAAACAAATGACAATAGAACAACAAAAAAGAGAGATGAAAAAACAAATTGAATGACAAAGAGCACATCAAAGAGAAATTCAAAGAACATATCGAGAAATAAAGGTGCAACAAATGACAATGGAACAAGAAGAAGAAGAGATGAAAGATAAAATTTAATGATAAAGAGTACATCAAAGATAAATTCAAAGAACATATCGAGAAAGAAAGGCACAATAGATTACAATAGAACAACAACAAGAAGAGATGGAAGAACAAATTGAACAACAAAGAGCACATCAAAGAGAAATTCTAAGAATATATTGAGAAATAAATGTGCAAAAAATGACAATTGAACAACGACAAGAAGAAATGAAAGAACAAATTGAACAACAAAGAGCATATCAAAGAGAAATTCAAAGAACATATCGAGAACAACAAATGACAATGGAACAACAAGAATAAGAGAAGAAAGAATAAATTGAATGACAAAGAGCACATCAAAGAGAAATTCAAAGAGAATATTAATAGAGGATGATACATCAAGTGACATATAAAGAGTGTGAAGAGAAAAGAATACAAGAAAATGTAGAAGAAAATCCTACAAAAAGAAGTGTTTAAAGGATGTAGAAGAAAATCCAATGAAAACAAGGTGTTTAATGGGTGTAGAAGAAAATCTTACGAAAAAATGTGTTTAACCAATATCTATGTCCAAGTTCAACCGCAAATTTTCATTGATATTGATATTGCACATAAAAAATTTCATGATAGGATTGATCGATTAGCTAAAGTTCAAATGTGTTATGTGTGCGAGGAGTCATTTGCAAAAATTCATATGTTTAACAAAAATACAAGTTCAATGTGCATGAGATGTAAAATAGAAGGAACTCATCACAAGTTTTAATGATAACCATATGAATCCAGGACAACAACCTAAAGTTCTTTAAGATCTCACACAAGTTGAGGAGATGTTGATAGAACATGCAAGTCCAATTTTGCAGGTTATGTATTCAATAGGTGGACAATAAAAATATAGAGGACACACCACAATTTTTCCACAAGCGGTTAGTAATCTTGTCATGACGTTACCTAAACATATTTAAGACTCGGATTTGATGATTTTTGTGTGAAAAAAAAGGTGGAAAAAGATCAAGCTATGATTTCATTGTTAGAAAAGATAAAGTATTACATGCATTGAATTATAAGATTAATAATGATCCATATTATCATGGAGTTCAAGTTGATGAAAATGCACTTAAATAATTATCTAAAATTGCAACAAATGTATCACATTTGATTAAATATGTTACATTACCAGAGATAGACAATGACACTGAATTTGCAATGTTGGAAGGGGTTCTAGAGATTGATGATGCATTAGATGGCTTAAAAACAACTCATTTTGCAACAAAACCTCCAAATGCACAATGAGAGATTGTTCTTATTCAAGATTGAGAAAATAACCACAATATGAAAGAACATTACCAGAATGTAGAGGAATTGCTTATTTGGCATAGCATGGGATCATCTCCAATAAATGGGTATAACATCGTGGGTGTTGGGCATGGGATCCCCGTAGCAGGTTTTTGGGCTTAAAGCCCAAGTTTTGGTCAAATATGGTGTATAACTCCGTGAACTATAGGCGTGGAGTGCGAATTGTATAATCGAGTCATAGGGTTGTCCGCCCTAAAATATTGTAATTTAATATAAAGATGTGTCGGCCTACCCATGGTCCGCGGACCATGGGATTGTATAAATAGAGCAAGGATCTAAGTGTAAAAGGGGTTAAGATTATTAGAGAATAAAGAGAGATGAGAAGGCATGGAAGAGGCTCTGCAGCTGAGTGCGCAGAGGCCTAGTAGAGTCCACAGCTGAGTGCGCAGACCCCTGCAACTGAGTGCATAGAGGCCTAGTAGAGTCCACAGCTGAGTGTGCAGACCCCTGCAGCTGAGTGCACAGGGTGGAGTCGGGTCTGTACTTGGGATTGAAAGATAATAAAGAGAAGTTTATTCTGTGCATCTGTTCTGGAATCTTTATGTTGATGTTATACATTACTGTTACTCTTTTTATTTACTCTGCGCAATTGATGAATACTCCTATGAATGCTTATATGTGAATTTAATCTAAGTAATCAACTAATGGAGACTAATTAAGGAAGATTTGGGTAAATAACACGAGTTGCGCTACGGCTGGAACCACGCGCAGATAGTAGCACAAGGCGCGGGGTGCCCACAGGTGCGCGTAGTGCAGTAAGTGCGAAGGTTGGACTGCGTACCAATCACCTCATTTCTGTTGGCATTTTGGCACAGGTGTGGTGCTACGGTACAGGTGTTGTCCTTGATGGCAACTCTCTTTGAAGACAGATCTCAGTCCAGACTACAAGAATGAAGAGAAATTTCTTATACGCAGGTTCATTAAGCCAAAGTTGCGTATACACGCCGGTACGCTATATACTAAGTCGCGGATACGCAGGCTCGCTATATACGAAGTCGCGTATACACGCAATGTCATGAACAGAAAAGTGCGTACATGTCGAGAAGCTTTCTTTTGGTCCGTGGTAGTTAGTCCTCAGTACTTGAGCCTATGTTTTTGGACCAAGGTATCTCGACAGTCGTGTTGATCCCGAGTTTTGAAGTTGATGGTATTGTGTTACTATGGTTTTGGACCGTGGTATTGTGAAGGGCCTAAGGCTATATAAGGAGAAGAAGATCATTAGGCAATGGTATCGAAAAGTCTTGAATATCTAATGAAGAAAGAGATCTAGTATGCAGGTTCTGGGTTGATGATACATTGCTTGATCTGAGCTAAGGAGAGATCACACTGGTTGATGGAAGACTAGATCTAAGGATAGATCGGGATCAAATTGTTTGAAATGAACTATCTTTATATGGTTGATTATGCGTATTTTTAGATCTGCACACTGACGCAATGTTATGTTCTGGGTATGACTGATGTCTGGTACAGCTGCGAAGTTTTAAGAAAATATTTTTAGATCTGTACGCATGTTGGCTTCGGTAAAAGCGCGTGTATACGCGGGTTTGTTTCATTGAAGTAGCGTATATCTTTTGAAGCTTAATTTTTGGGGTTGCAGTTGGGTCTGACTGTTATTGCAGAGTTCTGTAGTCTGCTCTGTGTTCTGGTGACTGGGTGTTGACAAGGTTTCAGTGGTTCAGTGATTCAAAGATTGATGATGCTAGTATTGGTTGTTTTGTGCTTCAATGATTTGTGAATGAATCGTGGTCTTCAGATTGTAATGTTGTGCTTCAGGAGTATCCAGTCTGAAAATTGATGAAAAGTGGTACCTGAAGGAAAGAAGATTGTAGGCCAGCACCTACGTACTAGTATCTTAGCTAGTACAAGAGCAAAGGGGGTTGGAGCTCCCTTCCAGGAGAGTCTGGAAAAACGAGAGAAGGTTGTAGCCTTCTGCAGGTTGTAGCCTGCGTACTGGTATAAGGCTGCACCAGTACAAAAGATTGTAAACTGAAGTTTCTGATTAAAGAAAGATAGAGATGACTTGCAGCAGGTGGTTTTCACCCACATTGGGTTTCCACCTTATATCTTGGTGTTCATGTGTGTGGCTTTTGTGTGATGATCTGTTCTGTTATACTGCACCTGTTTACTGTTAAAATGGTTAATAATGTTCTGATGCATTTACTGAAGATAAGCTAACTGAATCATAAGATTTCTGGATATACGCTAGTTGCTTTAGACACAGCAGCGTGTACATGCGGGTTCACTTAACTGAAGTAGCGTATATGTTTCTGAGTATGAAATTGAAAAAGTTTTATTGATCTGATAATACTGATTCACCCCCCCTCTCAGTATTATTTCCAACAATTGGTATCAGAGCAGGTCCTTCAGAGAAGCTTGATCGCTTGAAGGTAGATCGTTCATCATGAGCAACTACGAGAAAGAAGCATCAATCAGGCCACCGGTTTTTGATGGGACAAACTTCAATTATTGGAAGGTAAGAGTTACTGCCTATCTTCAATCTCTTGGTACAGAAGTTTGGGACATCGTAGAGACAGGATACACTTTTCCTTCAGCTACTTCTACAGATTCGACCGAGAAAAAGAAATATGAAACAAATGCGAAAGCAGTCAGTACTCTATTGGGATGTATATCCCAATCGGAATTCATGAAGGTAATGCACTATAAATCCGCAAAAGAAATATGGGACAAAATTGTCACGAGCTATGAAGGAGACGAACAGGTAAAGCGTGCTAAACTTCAAACTCTCAGGATTAAGTATGAGACTCTCAGAATGTATAATGATGAAAGTGTGGCTAACTATTTCCTTAGGGTGGATGAGATTGTTAATTGCATGAAAAACTTGGGTGAAGAAATAAAAGAGGCTATTGTGGTTGAAAAGGTTCTAAGATCATTGTCCCCCAAATTTGAATCTAAAGTGTCTGCAATAGAAGAAAAGGAAAATCTACGAACTCTTACTATGTCTCAGCTTCAGGGAATTCTAACTGCTTATGAAATGAGAAAGGGAGGTCCATCAGACAGAAGAGAAGCTGCTTTCAAGGCTTCAGGCAAAGAAGATTATTATGAAGCAAGTCACGTGCCAGAAGATGAAGAAGAAGAATAAAATTTTGTCAGAAATCTTCAAAGGGGTTCTGGAAGGTTCAGAGGTAAGTTACCTTTTAAATGCTTTGCTTGTGGAAGAGTAGGTCATTATGCTGCCAAATGTCCTCACAAAGATAAGGGAAAGGAACCTGTCAAATGGAACAAGAAACAGAATGAAAAGAAGAAAAACTATTACACTCATGAAGATAGTGATGGTCTTTCAAATAGTGACAAAGATGAACAAGGTAATAGATATAAACTTTTAATGACTTTTGAAGATGATGACTACATGGATGCTATAGATATAGACGGCTTTTGTGAAGAAATGAATAATCTCAAAGTTTGCTTAGAAGAGAAAAGTGCTATTATTGATTCTCTACAATGTCAACTGGCTGAAAAGGAAAAACATCTTGAAAAATTGGAATGTGAGATTGTTTGTCTTAGAAAGGAGATTGAGAAAACAAAAGCGATTAATCTTAAATTTGTTAAAGGATCTGAAACCTTGGATGAGATTATCAATGTGCAGTGTTCTCCTCTGATCAAGACAGGTCTAGGATATAATGGAGAAACATCTCAAGCTTCTACCTCTAAAAGTTATCTTGATGCAGCAAGGAGGAGCGAGCAAAGGCCAAATAAAAGTCATCAGGTGAATCAGGGACAGTTTACCTCAAGAACAAATAAAGACAATCAAGAAATTCGGGGACAAGCTGCCTTAAGGACAAACAGAAGCTACAATCAGCCACAGGTAAAATCTTCCCATTTTGCCCCAAGAATGGATGTCAATAGAAGCTACAATCGGTTGGATGATAGATCTGATTATCGCAGAAGTTTCTTTAATGGCCAATGTTTTTCTTGCCATAACTTCGGTCACAAAGCAGCTCAATGTGTTGCCTACAAGACAATCATGACTAGAGAAGCTCAAAAGCAAAGAAGTATGACTGGAACCATGAAAAGGACTTATAACAACGTTTCGGTTCTTGAAAATGAAGTTGAATGCTCTATTTGTAATAACTTTGGTCATGAAGACTCTGAATGCAGGAGCAGGTTCAGAAAGACAACTCAGAAGGAACAAACCTCAAATGTCAGAACATGGAGAATAAAGGAACTGCAACCAGAAATATGTGGGATAGCCTTTTATGCAGAAGGTCAAGAAAGTCTATGGTACATTGACAGCGGATGTTCGAAGAATATGACAGGGGACAAAGAAAAACTTGAATCATATACCGCATTAGAAAAGGGAAAGAAAGTTTCTTTTGGAAACGATATCTCTGCAGCCATAAAAGGAAAAGGCGTTGCTCCGTTGAAAGAGAAGGTCAAAGCTGGAAATGTTTTGTATGTTCATGGATTGAAGCATAATCTTCTGAGTGTCAGTCAGATGTGCGATCAAGGAACAGAGGTAATATTTAGATGAAATGGATGTTGTGTTCGTGATCTTGATACAGGTGAAACAGTGATCAAAGGAAGAAGGACTCCAAATAATCTATACATATTTGAAGAAAGACAACAACAATGCTATTTGAGCAAGGATGATGAACACTGGCTATGGCATCGGAGGCTGGGGCATCTAAGCTTTTCACAAATAAGGAAAGCATGCAGATATCAGGCAGTTCGTGATCTTCCAGATATCAAAATTCCAGACAACACCATATGCAAATCATGTCAGTTTGGAAAGCAAACCAGAACTAATTTTCCTGAGAAGGAAGGATCAACTAGCATGCCTCTTGAGCTAGTACATACAGATACATGTGGTCCATTCAGAAAAAGAACACCTCGAGGAGAAGAATATTTGATATTATTCATTGATGATTTCTCCAGGTTTGTCTGGTTAGGACTTATGAAGCACAAAGATGAAGCATTCGAAAAATTCAAATCCTTCAAGGCCTTAGTTGAAAATGAATCAAGACACAAAATTAAGTGCTTCAGATCTGACAGAGGTGGGGAGTTTACCTCGAATGAATTTTTCGACTTTTGTGAAGAACATGGGATAAGAAGAGAATTCTCTACAGCTAGAACTCCTCAGCAAAATGGAGTTGTGGAAAGAATGAACAGAACAGTCCAACAAATGGCTCGTGCTATGCTTGATGAATCAGGTACTCCCGCAACTTTCTGGGGTGAAGCTGCACATGCTGCGGTTATTATTCTCAACAAAACAAATGTCTGAGCAAACAACACTCAAACCCCTCATGAGCTCTGGTGTGGTGAGACTCCTTCGGTGAAGCACTTCAAAATCTTTGGGAGAAAATGTTATATTAAGAATACTGATGAGCAACTTGGCAAACTTGAACCTAGAGAAGATGAAGGCATTCTTCTTGGTTATTCTCCACATAGAAAAGCATACAAGTGCTACAATAAAAGACTTGGCAGAATTGTTGACAGCATTGATGTTGTGGTTGATGAGAAGGGATACATTCCTAGGCAAGTTCATCATGAAGACATCGAAGAAGATGAAGGCTACCCTCAAAGACAAAATGATGAAGAAGAAGAACCTCAAGAAGAAGAAGAACCTCAAGAAGAACCAGAGGAGTAGACAAGAATAGAAGAGAAGACTCCATCCAAATATGTTCAGAAGAATCATCCAGAATCTCAGATTGTGGGGCAGAAAGAAGCAGGAGTACAAACAAGAAGAACAATTGCAGAAGCTTCAAGCTACTTGGCATTACTCTCTTCCACTGAAACACAAAATGTGAAAGAGGCATGCAAAGATGAATGTTGGATCAAAGCAATGGATGAAGAACTTGAGCAGATCGAAAAGAACAACACTTGGGAATTGGTTCCTAGACCAAAAGATAAGAATGTCATAGGGACAAAATGGGTCTTCAAAAATAAATTGAATGAAAATGGAGAAGTAATTAGAAACAAGGCCAGACTTTTTTGTAAAGGATATGCGCAGCAAGAAGGAATAGATTTTGAAGAGACCTTTGCTCCTGTTGCAAGACTTGAGGCCATCCGAATGTTCCTTGCTCTCTCAAGCTTTCAAAACTTCAAAGTATTTCAAATGGACGTGAAATCAGCCTTTCTGAATGGAGACTTAGAAGAAGAAGTATATATTGAGCAGCCAGATGGTTTCATTCTTGGGAATGATCCAAACCTTGTATGCAGATTGAAAAAGGCTCTCTATGGTCTCAAACAAGCTCCAAGGGCTTGGTACTATTGGTTGGACAAATATCTTCACCAACAAGGTTTTTCAAAAGGATCAGCAGATAGCAATCTCTATATAAAAGTTGAAAATAACAAATTGCTAATACTTGTTGTGTATGTAGATGATATTATCTTTGGCAGCAATGAAGAGGCTATGAGTCAAAAATTTGCCTTGGTTATGCAGAAAGAATTCGAAATGTCATTACTTGGATAATTGACATACTTTCTTGGATTGCAAATCCAACAAAATGAAGGAGGTATTTTCTTGTCTCAAACCAAGTACCTCAAGCAGATCTTGAAGAAGTATGGCATGGAAGATTCAAAGCCAGTTTGTACCCCCATGGTTACAGGATGCAGCCTTAGTGCAAATGATGAATCAGCAGCAGTTCACCAACCAACTTATAGATCCATGATTGGGAGTTTGCTTTATTTGACAGGTACCCGACCAGATATTATGCATGCAGTAGGAATTGTTGGAAGATTTCAAGCCAACCCAAAGGAAACTCATCTTAAAGCAGTCAAAAGAATCTTCAAGTATCTTCAAGGGACTCAAAACTATGGCTTATGGCATCCTAGAGATACAGATCTCACTCTTCATGCTTACACAGATGCAGATTGGGCCGGAAGTGTGGATGACAGGAAAAGCACAAGTGGTGGTGCTTTCTTCATGGGTTCCAGATTAGTATCTTGGTTCAGAAAGAAACATAGTTCGATTGCTTTATCTACAGCTGAAGCAGAATATGTGGCTGCGGCATCTTGTTGCACACAACTTCTTTGGATGATGCAGACCTTGCAGGATTTTCAAATCACTTTCACTCCACCAGTCTCTATCTTATGTGATAATACAAGTGCAATCAACATTTCAAAGAATCCAGTCATGCATTCAAAGACCAAGCACATACCAATCAAGTATCACTTCCTCCGGGAACAAGTGCTTGAACAAAAGGTCAAGTTGGAGTATGTTTCTTCTAAAGAACAAGTTGCTGATATTCTCACAAAACCACTGCCCAGGGAGACTTTTGAATATCTCAGACAAAAGCTGGGAGTAGTTGATGCTTCATCCTGCTGTTGAAGCTTGTCTGTTCTAAAGAAAAGTTGGTATACGCGAGTTGTGTAAGGGATATCCGCGTACATACGCTGATTTATGCAGGTGAAGTCGCGTATATGGAGTTCTGAACAGCAAGGGCAGATTCTGGTTGGAGAAGGTCTGAGATGGGTATGCCAGAGTCCTTCAGGCACAGTTTCAGGGGGAGCAGCAGGCACAGTTTCAGGGGGAGCAGCTTAAAGCATTGTTGGCATTTAGATGCTTTTGGTTCTAGTTCACAACTGTTGTTGGTTTCAGGAGAAGGAAATCTTGGTTGCTGATCTAAAAGATGATTATCAGATGCTGCTGGTGACTTTCATAAGTCTTGGTCTAGATTTTTCGTCTCTATGTCATGTATCTCTTTTGTGATATCTCTTCTATGGTGTCAAGGTCATGTAACGGCCTATGTTGGTTTCCCCACTATGCCTGGGATGAATGATGTAATGTAATTGGTTGTTATATGTAAATTTCTGATGTATCCCCTCTTGGTTGGGAGTATGGATGTATATATTGAGTCTTTTGGTGATAGGAAGGTCCTTTATGATGTATAAGTCTTGGTTCTTTTTGAAGAACATCTTTTGCAGATCTTGCCTACAGTCAAGGGGAGCATGTTCAGCACAGCAGAGCAGAGATATCATCATGTACTCAGGGGGAGCACAGCCCTTTGCCCTTGATGACAAAGGGGGAGAATGATTCTAAGGATCTTGGGGTTGCCATCAAGTCCAAAGGGGGAGATTGTTGGCATTTTGGCACAGGTGTGGCGCTACGGTACAGGTGTTGTCCTTGATGGCAACTCTCTTTGAAGACAGATCTCAGTCCAGACTACAAGAATGAAGAGAAATTTCTTATACGCAGGTTCATTAAGCCCAAGTTGCGTATACACGCCGGTACGCTATATACTAAGTCGCGGATACGCAGGCTCGCTATATACGAAGTCGCGTATACACGCAGTTTCATGAACAGAAAAGTGCGTACATGTCGAGAAGCTTTCTTTTGGTCCGTGGTAGTTAGTCCTCGGTACTTGAGCCTATGTTTTTGGACCAAGGTATCTCGACAGTCGTGTTGATCCCGAGTTTTGAAGTTGATGGTATTGTGTTACTATGGTTTTGGACCGTGGTATTGTGAAGGGCCTAAGGCTATATAAGGAGAAGAAGATCATTAGGCAATTGTATCGAAAAGTCTTGAATATCTAATGAAGAAAGAGATCTAGTATGCAGGTTCTGGGTTGATGATACATTGCTTGATCTGAGCTAAGGAGAGATCACATCGGTTGATGGAGGACTAGATCTAAGGATAGATCGGGATCAAATTGTTTGAAATGAACTATCTTTATATGGTTGATTATGCGTATTTTTAGATCTGCACATTGACACAATGTTATGTTTTGGGTATGACTAATGTCTGGTACAGCTGCGAAGTTTTAAGAAAATATTTTTAGATCTGTACGCATGTTGGCTTCGGTAAAAGCGCGTGTATACGCGGGTTTGTTTCATTGAAGTAGCGTATATCTTTTGAAGCTTAATTTTTGGGGTTGCAGTTGGGTTTGACTATTATTGCAGAGTTCTGTAGTCTGCTCTGTGTTCTGGTGACTGGGTGTTGACAAGGTTTCAGTGGTTCAGTGATTCAAAGATTGATGATGCTAGTATTGGTTGTTTTATGCTTCAATGATTTGTGAATGAATCGTGGTCTTCAGATTGTAATGTTGTGCTTCAGGAGTATCCAGTCTGAAAATTGATGAAAAGTGGTACCTGAAGGAAAGAAGATTGTAGGCCAGCACCTACGTACTAGTATCCTAGCTAGTACAAGAGAAAAGGGAGTTGGAGCTCCCTTCCAGGAGAGTCTGGAAAAACGAGAGAAGGTTGTAGCCTTCTGCAGGTTGTAGCCTGCGTACTGGTATAAGGCTGCACCAGTACAAAATATTGTAAACTGAAGTTTCTGATTAAAGAAAGATAGAGACGACTTGCAGCAGGTGGTTTTCACCCACATTGGGTTTCCACCTTATATCTTGGTGTTCATGTGTGTGGCTTTTGTGTGATGATCTGTTCTGTTATACTGCACCTATTTACTGTTAAAATGGTTAATAATGTTCTGATGCATTTACTGAAGATAAGTTAACTGAATCATAAGATTTCTGGATATACGCTAGTTGCTTTAGACACAGCAGCGTGTACACGCGGGTTCACTTAACTGAAGTAGCGTATATGTTTCTGAGTATGAAATTGAAAAAGTTTTATTGATCTGATAATACTGATTCACCCCCCCTCTCAGTATTATTTCCAACAATTTCAGACATCCCCAGGGTGCGGAAACCTAGTTCTAGCACCCTACCATACTACTTCGGGTGAGACCTCAGTCTGCGCTCCGTGGACTGTTGCCAAAAGGGCCAGTACTACTGGGATTTACTTGGCTAAATCACTTCTGAAACTGGGTTAGGCCCTACTAAGCCAACAAATTGTCCCGTTGCTAGGACCAGGATCTGCATAAGGGATGTCTAATGTCGAGCCACTGGAACCCTGCAAAGAAAGAAATTGAAGAGTGGTTGGATAAAAAGGTTCGCGAGTTCGTGGTGCAGGAAAGCAGAAATCCTCGAGTATCTAAGGAACAGTGGTTGGATCGCTACTTGTACACTGAAATCCACAAGATTTTCTTTGCATATTTTTCGTTGGAGCTGTATGAGTGGATCACGAAGTTAGCAGACAACCAAGGAAGGTCTACGCTCAACAAACCACTAGTGTCGACTCCGGAAGTAGTGCGCAGACTAGAAGCCTCAGAGGATAAGATAGTGTGAGTTGTGGACCACTAGCTCGACCAAATAATAGGAGGATTTATCACTGAGTTCGCGGTGGACACGACCATCAGTTACAGCGAGGCAGAGCGACATTTTCTCAAGGGACCGCGAGGTAAGTATATTAAATCTTTGAATACCTGGATTAAGATGCTGTTATGTGAAAAGTGGGTTATGCGAATAAATTAATGTTTGGGACTACGCGGAGTGGAAAGAGCTATAGAAGTGGAAGTAACGAAGAATTAGAAAACAGTCCCTTAATTTCACCCTCGCGGGAGAGCGAGGATGAGCTTGCGAAGGTTTCTCTGAGAAGCGCGGTCAGTTTGATAAGGGAGTGGATTCTGCGGTTACCACCTCCACCCTCACCACCACCTGCTTCACCTCCCTCACCTCCATCTCCACTCACTCCACCTCCACCCACTCCACCTCCACCATCTCCACGGTTTAGTATGGTGAGCGCGATCAAATTACCAGTATTTAGAGGGGTAGGGAATGAAGATCTGGAGCAATTCTAGTTCGTGGTAAGAGCAGTATGGGAAGCATAAGGTGTCACGGACAACAATATTAAGAAGGCTACATTGGTAAGCGCGCTGTAGGATCGCGGATTAATGTGGTACATCAAGCACTCTAACGACCACCCAAACATAGGGATAGTAGAGATCCAGAACGCACTGAACAAGGAATTTAGCAGACCAAAGTTAGAAACACAATCAATCATCGGGTTTAAAGAGATTGCAATGCTTCCATGCGAGACACCCTGGGATCTGGATCAATGGCTGAAGAGTACGATCCGCGAAGCAAATATGATGTTGACAGATGGACAACATCGCGCATGGTTTGTAGCATCTCTGGCACTGCACTTGAGGACGACGCTATCATAGCAGAAAATTTCCACCCAGGCTGAAGTGTTGGAAATGGAAATGAGATTGCATGAGACCCTGATACAAGACCCTAGGTTGGGAGTTCAACAAATCCACGTGCAACTACAAAATTTGTGTTTGGAAATGCAAAGCTTGAAGTAGGATAGGGCACCACGGCCAGAGGCGTGCGAGGAAGTATGGTGCATAAAGTGCAAAGGCTAGGGCCATGACAAGGATCACTGCCCAGTATTCGTGAACTACTTGGCAGGAGGAGGGCCAATGCCGCTGAGACCGAAGGCGCAGGAAAGGCCGAGTGTGGCATCCTTTTTATGGTGCACGATCTGCCAAATAGGAGGGAAACACATGATGGACAATTGTCATTTGCTACAAAAATATACACAGACACCCCAACAATTGTTTTGTAATTTCTACAGGTTGGTAGGCCACGATGAGTGCACTTGCCGCAGTTACGAGCTAATGATGGATCAGACCCCAGCTTATAGGATGCAGACTAAAACGCGAGCCCTTGACCTAGATGTGGGGATGGCACGTGATGGATTTCAGGGGCGAGGTCAAAGATGAGGTGGAATGGGAGTAGGAAGGGGCCACAAACAGTTAATTTTTTACAATTGTAGAGGACCATGGCACTATACCCACAAGTGTACCAACCCAATGATGATATCCTGTTCATATTGTGCTCAGTTTGATCACAAAACAATAGACTGTCCTACGTTGATCACAAAGATGCGTGAAAAAGGGGTATTCCAGCCTCCCTCGACTTAGAATATACAAATGATGAGGTCTGAACTGCACGAAGAAGACCCAAATGTAGACATGATGCTCAGAAGCAGTATGACCATAGGAGAAGATATGGGGAAACATCCAAAGGAAAGTACATGGGTTCACAAGTCTCCTGCGAAGGAGCCCGCATTTGACTTAGAATGTGCAAAGGAGACATTCATGGAAGCTAAGAAGAACTTTGCGGAGGCCTCCACTTTAGGTAGTAAGGATCAACCAGAGCCAGGAATGGATCCTTCAATGCTCACTACCTTTTTGGAGACATGAATGAAACTGCTGCGCGACAGCAAGGCAATTAAAGGACTACAGGAATTGATCAACAGGTGTGCGGGGTCAGGAGAACTGCTCGGAAATTTGGGAAGCATGCATTGCGCACTGGAAGGGAAATGAGGTTGACTGCATAGATTGGGGAATATGAAATGGATCAGGTGATCCTAGATCTGGGTTCGGGCGTGAATGTATTACCGAAGCAAACATGGGAATGCATGGGCAGGCACACGTTACAGTGGTCCCTTATTCAATTACGAATGGTGAACCAACAGAAGATTTTGCCCATGGGGAGGTTGCAAGGGGTAACAATTGATATTGAAGGTGCGAGTGCGCAGGCGTATTTTGAAGTAATAGAGATTGTCGATGACAACAATCCTTATCTCGCGTTGTTAGGAATAGACTGGGCCACTGATATGAATGAAGTAATCAATATGAAGAAGCACAAAATGATCTTCGAGAAAAAGTCACTACGCGTAGTAGTCCCTGGACCCAACCAAAGGAGCGCGCTACATCGAACCAGTGCGCGGCGATGATCTTGATTGTATTTACAAGATAATTTCATGAGATCAGGATTGGGTGAATTCGACTGCAGATGGGAGGGTCTCGTGGGAGCGCGAAAGCTCCTACACTTTGGATTCAGACGAAGAAGTAGAGCGCTAGCAGAATTGGTTGCACGAAGTGACAACGCTAAATTGCAACATGATGGTTAGATCACTACATTGCGTGACAACAGAGGCAAGAGAGTTGTTGACATATGATGGATTGATAGCGGTGGACGAATTCCTGAGCAAATTTGAAAGCGCGGTACCCGAACAACAATGGTTCGATGCGTTGAAGTGGGCACTCCACGCAACACCCACACGATGGTGGGATACACATCAAGGAAATTTTGAGGATTGGCGCGGATGTAGAAGGATGATGCACCTATGATTTGGAAGCCCCCAGATTCGAACAAAAGTCGGTCAGCGAGGACGGAACAACTTGCACGCCCACATGTCTCGATGGGTACAGACATGTGCTATGTAGTCCACACAAGCACACCCATAATTTAGGATCGAAAATTGAAATAAGACACAACAGCTGAAGAGGCGACACGCACCACAAACGTTCCACGTAGAAACATTCAAGAAGGTATGCGAAATCCTTAACAGAGTTCACCAGGCGAGACGATGTGATTGGGACTTGCACGTACCAACGGTCCAATGGGCCTATAGGGCCATGTGTAAAAACCTGAGCGTGGAGATGATTCTGAAGCTGAGGAGTAGGGTCGAGACCATAATTTTGGAGGAAAGGAATCCTCACGCAATAGCTCCCATAGTTGGGACAGTACGCGAGGACCAAAACGAAGGAATTACGCAGCTACGCGAGGGTGAACATATGTGGATTCAGGAAGCCATTCGGCAAGGAAACCTTAAGCTTTGTGAACTCGAAGAGGATCAGGTATGGCTAAGGAAGAAAATCATGTTAATGGATGCGAAGATCAAAAGACTAGAACACGAAATCGTGCAAGAATGTCTCGTCGATAAACTAAGATTGACACGACAATATACTGACAGTCATACTACTGCATTAGAAGATTGTTGCCGAGAATTTGGGACCCTGCTACCATGGCTGCGACTGCACCTTACCAAAAAAAGTAACCAGAGGAGCACACTAAGGAGGAACGCGCGGCGATGACTATTGCAAGGGTAATTGAGGAGTGCATGTTGAGGGAATATGTCCTCGAGGGCTTTGGGTTAGAACCCTAGTAGAGCAGGAGTAATCTACAACAAGAAACAAGCATTCAAATCAGGCAACATGCTTAAACAAACTAACTATGCGAGGATGAACATACTCGGATGTCCTTTGTTTGGGTAGTTCTAGCCAGGGTTCAAACCCTCTGCAACTCCTAATGATCTTCGAACTTGCAAATCAGCCAATTCGAATAAACATAGCAGCATATAGATAAAGCATTGTAGTGAAATCAACTTTCTATCATATAAGTGGATGGGTAGTTATACATTGAAATAGTCATTCATATATAAACCATAACAATAACATCAGATGCATAAACAAAGTTGATATCAGGAACAAGACATCGTTTCTTTTTATTGTAGAAAACTATAATAAAAACATGGAAAGAGTTCACCTAAGTCTTCCTCTTCCGGCTCCAAGCGGAACCGTCCTCCAGGTCCGTCCAGTCCCAGTCTTCAACAACCTCCTTCCATAACCAATACCATGATATCTCCAAGCATATGAGAGAACATCAAAACTCAAGGAAACAAGGGTTTCCTGAACTTGGGGAAGTGCTTGAAGCACAAGGATTCTTCAGATTTGATCAAGGGATAATCTCAGTATAGAAATTCTATCATCTCTCTCCTCCTTAAGGCCTTCCCATTGAAGTCTTTTTATACTTCTCCCAAATTAGTTTTTTAGTTGGGAAACAGTTGGGAACAGTTGGGCCACGGGCACTAATAGGTAATAAATAGGTAAAACCCATGATCTCCGCCCATAGTTAAGGAAATTTAATTTTTTAAAGTGTTTTAACACATATACGCAGGTTTGGTATAGACTGACTCGCGTGTACACGCTTTTAAAACAGGGCAAAGTAGCGTACAGGGACTAAAACATTTTTTTAAAATATTGGACCAATTCTAGAAGGAGGGGTTGCCCTAGGCCATAAGCCAAGCATCAAAAATAAAAAGGGTGATATTTAGAGCTATAACAGATGCCCCCTAATATATGAGGTTAGAAGGGGTACATGATGGCTGAAATGTATTAAGTATATGGAAAGGAAACTTGTCAAAAACTGAGAAGGACTTCACCAGATTTCAGCCTGCCAAGCCAGCAAAAGAAGATTAGAAAGAAACAATTGTTTGAGGTGGGCATACCCATGCTCAGAGAAAGTAAAGCATGTCCACATATCAAGTACAAGCAGATCCACTATGTATACAAGTATAAGGAACTGAAAGTACATAATGGATCATTTGATCATGATCGAACAAGTACATGTCTGAATATCACATATAAGAAGATGATCAATGAAGCTGAAAGATGAAGCTGATCATTGATGTCAAAAACTGATCCCAATAGTACCAAATGAACATGATGGAATAAGATGATACTACATCACAACTCGGATGCCAGCATATAGGATGTCGCTGTGAAGGACTGCAACATATAATGTGGAATGGTGTCAACTAGCAGCAACAGGAGCAACTGACAAGTGAACCAAAGAATGTTGATGCAACCCAAGGTCTTCACCGACCGCCATGGTACATTTCTACACAATGGGAATAAATGATCTGAAGTTGACCATGTGAGAAATCGTTTGATTACTGGTCATTGATGTATACCGTTAACAAACGCGAGACTACTCACCGATAATGATAATGAGAGTCAAGGTACCCAGTACAATCTAACAAGTGCGAATAGATGAGATGAAGTCGAACACCTGGAAGAATCTATCAATCAGGAGACAATGATGGTTTCCCACTGTCGATAGCGAAGGATCTGCCACTGATGACTGCAAACCCCAAGGTACTGCCAAATGGACTCTAGACCTTTGCCCTAGAGTAATGAGTCGTAGTCGATAGGGAAAGATCCACTAGAAGGAAGGCATTAAGGCATCCTTCATCAATCTAGCGCGAGTGTAAGCCATAGGCCAATAATGTGGAAGGAATCAAATGAAAAAAGATGTAGTAACCCGACCAAAGCACATTTCTGGTGTACACAAGATGTAGCTAGCGCACGATAGAAACCCTTTGAACCAACCAATAATGAAAGTTGACACAGAGGTGAGGAATCCACCAATAGGGTCAAATGGAAACCAAGGCACTGCATGAATCCCAATGTGTGATAATGAAAGCTGATGTTGAGCACAAGGGAAACCACTCAGTCAAAGACCCATGAAACTGATTGATACTGAGCACAAGGTCACCTATCAATAATGAAAATAGGGCCTAGGTGTAGCTCTAGGCCTGTCCTTAGAGCAATATGTCATCGTCAATAAGGACAAGACCCGCCAACAAGAAGTCAATGGAGACCTTCTCAAATTGGCACGAGTAAAGGACCAATATAACTGATGTGATGATAGACAAGACACTGACAACCAGGGATGGCCGACTGAAAAATAGGTCAAGAGACACCGCAGAGAGGCTGACTCAGGCTTACTTCCCTTGAACAAAAGCACAACTCAATGATGACCATGTGGCAACATATGATAACTCTATATAAGTTTGTCATGCAAGAGGCATGAACAAACTCTCCATATGATTGGAAGAGATAACCAATCGGAGGAGAACTGACTCAATAACAAGGTTATGACATACCTAAGTCAAACTAAATCCTGCCCAAATGGAGGAGAGACTTTCTTTTGAGTGCTTTGTTCAAAGGCAACACGACTGACTCTAGCTGCCAACAATATATGGAAATGTTGTCCCGTTCCTGCTCTTTTTGGAATATGTATTTTTTTTGTCTTTTTCTTTAAGCTAGAAAAAGAATAAAAGAATGTTATAGTACCATAGAAAGAACGAGTGTCAGTGAAATAGATGATCTAGTTCCTGGGATGGGAACATTCCTATGCTCAATGCGGGGAGGAGAAGCTGGTCAAGGACACTCAAAGGGATGTTCCTTCCATGGGTCTGAGGATATGTCAAGTTGCAGAAGCTAAGGGATTTCAAGTTTGATTTTTGCAAAATACATGGTTAAAAAGTGGCTTAAACATGAGTCCAAGTGAAGTCGGCTCAAGGCCAAAAGGTGCAAATGGTCAAAATGCAATGCAGTAGTACAACTCAACACAAAGGAACCTTTAGGGTATAAGGCCAAAACAAAGCGAAGAAGCAAAGAGGAATGAGTCTTCAATGCACAAGTCATGGCGGGACTAGAGAGGAATCCCAAGCCTACTCAATGGAACAACATGGGAAACCAATGTCAGTGAGGTACTAACTACGATGTCCATGTAAAGGATGGCTCTACCATCATGTCATGATTTAAAAATTGGCGAGTGAACATGGCTTACTAACCATAACACGATGGGATTGACCCTATGGCAAGTGTATCGACAAATGGAGGCTAGTATGCAAAATGCAACATAAAAAATGGTTTCCCTAACCTATATGCTAGGAGTAAACGATACCTGCCATGACTTGTCAGCAGTCATGGGGCCGATGTGAAATTTCCGAAAAAGCGTCCAAAATGTCCTGAAAAAAAAACCTATTCCCGAAAATCCAAGCTCATAAGTTAAAAGATTCATGAGATGAAAAAAATCAAGTTTTGAAAAAAATTGACATTTTCAAAGCTTATAAAATGACTTTTTGACTCACCTTTTGTACCATTTGTGTTGACAGCAAAAGCTGTGGAGAAAAAAGAGCAAACTTGCCCCCCAAAGAATTGGACCATTCAAATTGTATAAAAATCATTAGGTAACCCCCAATCTTATCTTGCATTACTTTATAATTGTTTTTAGAAAATTTTATTGAGATTTCACCATAGGAATTTATGTTAAAAATTTCAACGCGGCATATACGTGGGTTGGATATTATAAACCTGCGTACACGTAGGCCCTACACGTGACTATGTATGAAAGGGACCCGCGTATACACGGTTTGAAATTTAAACACAAAAACTAACGGTTGGAAATCAATTTTCTTTTAGGATGAAAATCACCTAGAGAGAGAGGGAGCATACTACCATTGATAATGAAGTTATGAATGATCAGCAAGCCTTAGATGCATTGAGGGGATGTGGTTTATTGAAATTTTTCAAAATGCCAAATATGAAGGCCAACACCCACTTGCTTGAAATGTTAATCCACTATTGGAGTATCGAAGATGATGCTTTTATGATTGATCAAATGCCTTTGAGGATAGAGGTAGAAGATATTTACTTTATCACTGGTCTCTCCCAGAGAGGAGAAGTTGTACATTCGACTGGCCGAACATGAGGTAGTCTTTCAGTGGAAGACTACGTGCATATATATTGTCCGGGGCATCCTGAGAAAATTGGAAGCCAAATTCCAATAAAACATGTAGAGAGTTTGTCCCTGAGGATCTTACTATTCACCATAGCTAGGATAAACGGATCAGCCTCATTGCACCAAGCGTCACGACTATCCATGAGCTTGGCTGTGGAGTGTCTCACTACAGTTTTTGATTGGTGTACACCTCTTCTTACTAACATGAAGAGCCAGTGGTCCTCCATTCAAAAAGGAGAGACCAAAAATTTTGGATATGGGACCATTTTGTGCTCCTTCTTCGAGAAGGTTCCAAGGCTATGTCCCAAAGTATAAGTTTCTATCAGTAGCCCCCGAGATCCTCAGATGGGCAGGTGGGCCGACCTGATGAAACGCCTTGGAGGCGGAGACATGCCGATGACTACTTTCGATGATGAGTTCTTCTCCTGGTGGGAACAACGAATCATTGTTGTGGACGACTATCCCTATGTTGGCATGGATTTCAGAGGAGATCCAAACTTGGTACTGCCACCAAACGCCGCGTGGGGAGAGATAGGTAGCAATTTTTTAAGTTTTATCAATTTTTAAGATTTTTTTATGTTTTTTAAATATGAAAATGAACTTAAAGATATTTTTGATGGGATTAAAATATTGAAATATTGATCATGTTCCAGATGTGGGTCCAGTATGACCAGATAGATTTCCGCGGCACAGGCGTCGCGGAAGAGGTGCTGAAGAGGCGGCTGTAGAGACAGAGAGGGTCCTATATGCAGTCCAATGAAACTTGGTGAGATTGACTCACCGGGTACTGATGGAGGCCATAGAAGATCTACTTGAGGATATGCAACGCTGCGTGGTAGGAGTGCCACGCGACTGGGTTCGCCTTTTTCGGTGTGTGGCCAAAGCAGTAGTCACCTACTTAGCCGCTCATCCTGAGCCAGGTCATTAGATATACTAGACATGATTATGGGCATTTAGTCCCGATTTTGTATATTATTTTTGAAACACTTTATGTACACACGGGAGATTTTATGATATATATATATATATATATACAGTTCTAGATTTTTGATGTTTGTTTTTATCTTGATGAATGAATGATATGCCAATCTAATGCTTGATTAGCGATAGAATCTGCTAATGAATTGTTAGATCATGGAATGTGCAAATAAGTAATAAAAACAAATGATCTTTGCAACACCCTCACTCTAAAAAATTGGCGATATAAATAAGGATCCCAAACCCGATAAATGTTATTCAATTGTGACACTACTAGCTGTGAGTCAAGATACACTACCAACAAATCAATTCCATAAGAAATAACTTCGGATAGTAAATTAATGACGGTAGTATATTCGGAAATATTATTTGACGCAAAATCAATACATACTCCCCTTGACACCAGCAACTAACTAGATGGATAATAAATCACCCAAGCTGTGGAAGTAAGATTCCGATTGTGCTGACTAGCACCATCGGCGAATCCGAAATAGACCAAGTCATCCATCAACACCTGCCAAAGCAGATAAAAAAAGTGTCAACATCACAAAAAACTCCCGATAGAATATGTACAAAAATACAAAATATACAAAGAAGCCATTTGCTCGGCTGTAACCTAAACAAAGTAATTCTTGAGGTAGAGCCCATTCCGGGCTTCGCCAACTTGTTCCCTTCAAAATCGACTAATTCATAAGCCCCTTTTCCTAAAACTCGTTTCACTATGAAGGGACCATACCACATAGACTTGAATTTTCCTGCCCCCAAGGCGTCTTTATCTTGGTCGTAGACCAAGACAAGGTTGCCTTCAGAAAAGACTCAAGGACGAACAGCTTTATCGTATTGAGTTTTAACCCTTTTCTTATGAGCCTCATTGATTATGGCGACATATCGACGCTGCTCATCGATATGTTCCAAATGAAGGAGGCACTCTTCGAGACTAGAGGTCTCGGGAAGGAGCTCAACAACCAGCTTAAGGGATGGAATTTCATACTCAACAGGAAAAATAGATTCCAGCCCGTAAACTAACTGAAAAGGTGTAAAACCGATGGCAGTCTTTACTGAGGTTCGGTACGCCTAAAGAGCTGGATACAACATGAGATGCCAATTGGAGTGATTTTTTCCCATTTTCCTTTGCAGGATCGTCTTGAGGGACTTATTCAAGGCTTCGACTTGCCCATTGGCCTGAGGATAGTACGGAGACGAATGCTCCTGCCGGAAGCCCAATTTAAGAGCCAATTCGGATATCAGTTGGTTCTGGAAATGACTGCCATGATCAATGACAATATCTCTTGGGATACCGAAATGAGAAATAATCTGATTGAAGAGGAACAATGTCGCTGTTTCACTATCATTTTTATAAGTGGGCATGGCCTCAACCCACTTCATAAAGTATTCTATGGCCACTATAATGTACTTGTGATTCGCTACTAAAGGCAGATTACAAGTAGTAAATTCAATACCCCACTTTGTAAAAGGACCGACAGTGATAACAGGGAAAAGAGGAGCTGGATGCACGCACATATTCCGAGTATAAACTTGACAAGGGTGGCAACATTTGACCGCTTCAATACAATCTTTGAAAAGTGAAGGCCAAAAGTAGCCGGCATGCAAGATTTTCTGGGCTGTAGCAAGCCCTGAAAGATGACCACCACAAGCTCCACTGTGGCAATCATTAAGCACAGACTCTGCTTCCTCTAAGGTTAAACAACACCTAAGGATTGAATCAACCCCTCGGCGATATAATGTATCACCAATGATGACATAGTTCTTAGCCAGGTGACGTAATTTTCGACGTTCATCCTTGGAGGAAGCGGGAGGGAACTTCGAAGTCTGGAGATAGATTATGATATCTCCATACTAGGGATCTTGTGAAGAGATGAGGAATAGATGTTCATCGGGGAAACTTTCCTCATAAACAGTATCTTCTCCACAAGGCAGCTCAGAAATTAATTCCGCGAAAACCAATGATTTCTTAGACTTGGCCGACAAGAACTTGAGATCGAATTCTTGTAAAATAACAATCCATCGATTATATTTTCCCCCAATCACTTTCCTACTGAGGACAAATTGGAAAGGATTGACCGCTGCTAAGACAAATGTTTTGCGTAGCAGAATATAATGGCGAAGCTGCTGGACAACATGGACAACTGCCAAGGCTAATTTCTCAACCGGAGAATAGCATAGTTCAGGGCCTACAAGCCTTGACTCAAGTAGCAAATCACATGATCTATGAGAGCATCATCTTTCTGAACCAGAACCATACCTATGGTTGATTCTGAGGATGCAAGATATAAAAGGAAATCTCTACCATAATCCGGCGGACTCAAAAGCGATGCAGAGATCAATGCCTGCTTCAAGGCATCAAAATATCATTGCACACAGTCGTCCCATAAAAATGGAACTCCTTTCCTGAGCAAACACATAAATCCTTTAGTTATCTCAACATAATTCACTGTAAACCGTCTCAAGAAATTTACCTTCCCTTGAAGTCTTTGAAGTTGTCAGATGGAAGACGGGGGTGGCAACTAGACTATTGCCTCTACCTTGAAGGGATCAACTCAAATCCCTTTAGTTGAAACAATGAACCCTAACAACTGACCAGATGTAACCACGAAAACGCACTTAATTGGATTCAATCGGATCTTGTAAAATCGACATCTCTCAAAAACCAAACAAAGGTGACTAGGATGATAGATTCTCTTTCGAGAACGAGAAGCTAAATCATCTAAGTATGCTTCGATGACATGCTTGATGTCATGGAAAGTGTATGACATGGCTCGTTGAAATGTCACTCCAGCATTTTTAAGACCAAAAGGCATCTTTTTGTATGTAGAGGTACCCCAGGGACATATGAAAGCTGTCTTATGCTGGTCCTCTGGACGGATAGATATCTGATTATAATTAGAGAATCCGTCCATGAAGGAAAAAATATCATTACCTGCACATTCATCAACTATCTGATCAATAAATGGTGTGGCGTTGGGACAAGCTTTGTTCAAATCCCTAAAGTCAATGCACACTCGGATCGTTCCTTGTTTTTTATCAACCGAGACTGGATTAGAAACCTAATCCGTTAGAGGAACGGGGTATATGAAACCTGCCTTGAGAAGCTTTTCTACCTCAACTTTAATAGCTGCTACTTTCCTAGGATTGACCAGCTGAAGCTTCTGATGAATCAGCTTAGCGTTTTCATACGTCTTGATCTCATGCTGAATGATGGATGGATCAATACCAAGCATTTCTTCATAAGACCAAGAAAATACATCCCAAAACTCTTTAAAGAGGTCGGTGTAAATTTGAATCTCTTCAGGGGAACACTCAGCTCCGATGAAGACATTTTCTATCACATTAGGGTTCCTAGAGATGTTTATCGGTACGGTTTTTGAAATGACCAACATATTACCTTTGGCACGAATGTGTGCTGGAGCCAAAGGGTTTGAAACCGTACAAACATCGCTAGTAAGCAGATTGGAGAACCTGGATTCGACTTCCTGCAATGGGGGAAGAAAGTATGAATGATGGTGTAAATCTTCCCAAGGTCGATCTACACCTGTCATTGCTTCTAAGATTGCTTCCTCAGATGGTAAGACCATATCTAAGCAATCCATAGTAGAAGTAGAGTCAAGGGTCCAAGCTGGGGCCACATCACCATCTAACTCTTCCTCTGAAAAAGGAGTAGGATGGTTTTCTGCAGAGTTAACGATAGACTGATATCTAAGCTCTGCTGCAGACATAGGGAATGCCATTCCACCGACTTGTCCTTCATCTAATGTGGTTGTAGGCGAAGGCAAGGTCCAAGGGTCTGAAAAATAACGAGTCCATAAGAACTTTTCCCATGAAGACTCTTTGGAGGACGAAATGGAATTGATTCTAGCTATAGGAGTGGGAAGATCAAATGTACCCATCAACGAAGAATACATCCCAACTCCTAGATTCTCGATAGGTTGACGGGGGTTATCCACCAGCGGAACAGTAGAATCTGAAGTTGCTCGAGGGTCAGCTGGAGAATAATCCAATTGATCAACCTTAATAATTTTCCCCTCATGAGGAAAACAAAGGACTTGAAACAGAGTCGAAATGACGACATCCATTTCATAAATCCAATTCCATCCTAAGAGGAGATTGTAATCTAGGTTGGCATCAACGATTTCTACTTCGATATTAATGCTCCAAAACATATATGAAAGGCTGGGATAATCTCGTGTGGCCTATGAGAATACCCATCAAATGCTGTCAAGAGAGTGGGTTAAGGAATATCCGAAGGCGATCTAATGGCCTTCCAACATGACATAGACATTACGCATGTGGAAGCTCCCTCATCTATAAATGTTAAAAAAATATTAGTTTTTTTGGTAAGTAGACTTTATTTGAAAAGCCATATGATGAGGAAGTCTCTTTTTGACATTGAGCATGTCAAAAGTGAGCACTAAAGAATTGTTTGGATCAATTACCCCGATCGCTGAAAGCAAAGCACTTCATTGAGCTGGACACGACTGGAGTACCTCTAAAGCAAACATAGCGCATGGAATTTGAGCTAGATCTTCTACAATGGAGTAGTTCTAGGCTGCCCTAGCATTAGGGTTGATAGTTGCGCGTTTGGCGGAACCTTTTGGTATTCGAGGTATAGACTCGACAGAGGGTTGCTCAATATGAAGTGGATCGGTAGTTCCGGGAATCGATTTATCCTTGGATGTTTCAACTTCACCATAATCACATGACCGTGTAGCCACATTGATGTGAGAACCCATCATGAAAACATTTGAGGAATTGTCCCCCTCCTGGTTGCCCCTTGCAGAGGTACCAGGGTTTGAATTCGTGCCAGCAAGCAACTGTTGCCCTTGGGGGAAAGGGTTAGTTAAGACAGCTTGGGAGCTAGAAGACCCTTGTTGCACTAACAAGCACTGAGCATCTTGAATTTTTGGGTAGAGATGAGTCAAATGGTCTCCACTGCATAACTTGCATGGAAACTTAACTTTCTTCTTAGACTCTTTTCCACCTTCACCAGCATTATTGCAGGGTTTGTTCACATTACTCTTCCCATCCTGATTCTTCTTTTTACCTTGTCCCTTCTTCTTCCCATTGGAATTTTGATCTGATTTGGGGTTAGAAGCCTGAACGACATTTACGGAAGAAGGTTGAGAAGGTGTAGGAGTAGATGGTGCAACCTGATTGGAAGAAGCAATTTGTATAGACAACTGCTGCAATTGGCTCAGACGGTTCACTGAATTCGCATCAAGCGATCCAAAAATACCATCAGCATGCGGACCTGGCTTCGGTTTTGCTATATCAACCGCGGATCTAGGAGCATTAGGTAAGATCTTTTGAAGAGTCCCATACTGAGAATATATCAGTTCTAACTGCTGGGCACGAAAGATAGCCTGCTCTTTGGAATAAACTCTGGACATAGAAACATCCTTGGAGATCTCAGGTTGTAATGATTTTAAAAACCATTCGAGACAGAATTTAGGTGGAATTTCGGCTTTAATGAGCCTCTTTCTCCGTCTCCATTCTTGGATATGATCTGAAATGTGAGTAGTCGTGTCCTGATGAAAATTGGCCAGAAGTTCAGTTCTGGCTTCGTAACAGACAAGCAACTGAAAATGGTTTAAGAAAATGTTAGCCAAATCAGCGAAAGACATAAAGGTGCCCCCTGGAAACTCTATATACCACTTAGTTGCATTCCCAGTTAAGGTGCATTGAAATAGTCTCAACCTAATCGAATCATTGATTAGGGAGTTAGATGAGCACCATAAATGGAACGTGGTTACATGGTCACCCAGGTCTTCACCACTCTTCCCTTCGAATTTTGGAATATTCGATGGAAGTTTGGTTGGGGCTGGAGGCAAAACCGGATTGTGTTTGATTGGATCGTTCGTTAACTTAGTCAAGTCTGGCAGATTGTGTGGCCAGAAAGGAAAGTCTGGGAGGATCTTAGGGATTCTAGCCAGATTGGGCGGGGTTCTCGAAAGTTTGAAAATAATGACCTAGATTTTGAAAGGCACCAGGTTGCCCGAAGTAGCTGGTAGAACCTAATGAACCAAAAGGTGAACCTTGTGGTCCAGTAAAACTCAGAGTTTGACCAACTTTAGTCGAAAAATCTCTGTAACCGGCAAAGTTCCCCACTAACGAATTATTGTAAGGAGATGAAAGCCCTTGGTAAGGGTTCCAAGCATTAGCTAAGGGTGGAAAACTTCAAAATTAATTAACTGAGGAATATAGCACATTCCCTTGTTGGCCGTAAAACTGATTCCCAGTTCCTATCCCACTAACTGCAGGGTTTGTCCAACTCTAAAAAGGATTAGTACCTTGACCTGTGAAAGGAAAAGGCATAGACCCTACTGTCGGATTGGAATGTGGTATATGACCACTTCCAAAGGGGAAACCCTGAAAAGAAGCTGATCCACTCATCATGGACGTGGAGGCAGTTAATGGTACACTTAATGGAACTGAAGGAATACCTTGAGAGGGCATTCCAAAAGGGAAGAATCCAAAACTGGATGCATGAGCTTGGGAACTTCCACTCATTGACGGAATGGAAGTAGACCCAAACAAGGATGTGCTGGCAGTAGACCCAAATAAAGATGTAGAAGGGATGGAAATAGTTCCTCCCCCTTGTACTGATATAGGAGTTTGCATACTCGTAGCACTCGTGGTGGATGCCATTCTTCCAACAGTGGTCATTGAAGGGATGTATGTGTGTGGACCTAGGCTTGAAGGCCTGTGTGTCGGAGTTCCGACATATAACAATACGTTTGGATGATCTGAAGGGAGAGGAGAATTCAGAGCCGCAATTGACTCTGAGAGCTCTTCTACCTCAATATTATCTTCCAACTGGAAGAGTACTCGAGAAAGAACTGGTGTGTTCCTCTCTAACTCTGTGGTAGTACCAGGTCTACCTTGTACACTGATGCCCCCAAGCGAAGGATCAATCTCTAATGCGCCAGCTGCCACTAGTTGAAAACCACTGGCAGAATCACTCCTACACCTTCTAGGAGAAGGCTCTGGACTCACAGGTGAAAGCCCACGAAGTCTATGGGACCGTCTAAGTGATCGGTCAGCCACTTTGAATTATTTTAATAAGATCTACTTAAAGACTCAAGAAAATTGAAAGCTAGGCCGACTAGGAGCACAGAACACACACTAAAAAATGTCCCTAAAGAATTCAACAGTAAAACAACTTCCAAGTATTTCCGCTCCGGGTGATTAGGACCGGACACCAAAATACAAGAAAGTGAATAAAAAGGGCCTTTTGAAAATAGACTAGGGTAATTATGCCCCAGGTCTACTAGTGAAGGTATCAGAGGTAGTTATGTTGACCTCTAGACAACAACCTTTGTCGGTGCAAGCCCCCAAGCTTCGCAAGGGTGCCCTCCAGAAGTATTGTTGAACGTGATGCAACGTCAACCTCAGGTGCCATGGGATTCCCCTCCACAGCCACCTATGTATATCCCTAGGATTGGCAACTAAAGGCACTAACTCGTATCAGAAGCCAGACGGAACAGTCGTGAGGTAAGATTCGACAAGTAAGAGAGGGGGTATCTCTCGTCCTTATCTTCACAAACCCTCGTGCTTAACTCCTAGTCACGGAGCTTTCCCAATCTCCATAATGCTATTGGATTTCACTCTTTATTCAGACTTCTATGTTTCACAATTTAGAGTGGCCTTGGAGAGTTTAATCTCCTCTCGCCTAATCCAAGGCCCTAAATAAACCTAAAACTTGTTGGTGTATACTGATTGACAATAAAAAAAGTTCTAGTTTATTTTATTAAGTTCTTGATTTTAAGTGGCTATTCTTTTTAAGTCAAAGGGACAATACGGAAGTGAAACTGATGGTGTTCTTATGAAACAAAAGAAATTAATGAAAAACTACCTTATATGAAATGCACTTGTTTGTTCTTCGATGAAAAACAACTTCTATTTGGGTTCTAAGAAACTTCTATAAAGCAAAAACTTTTTCCTTTTCTTTTCTTGTAGCAGACTTCACATTCACAAAAACTAAAAAAATATTGATGCTTTAATAATGCAAAACTACCCTAATGCAAAGTGTACATGATAATGCAAAATTCTAGATTACTCTAAAAATAAATGAAAGCAATTTGTTTATAAG